>JAMKQA010048005.1:0-12615 GCA_024699735.1 Posidonia australis | reverse complement strand
GCCTCAATTTCATTTTCATAAGTGCACGGAGATACGTCTCTGTCTGACGCCCTAGTCGGTGACCCGAACAACTAGGTCCAATGACCCAGGCTCAGCCTACACCGTCGGTGACCCGAACAACTAGGCTCAAAAGCCTAGGCTCAGCCTACACCGCTATGAGCTCGGTGACCCGAACAACTAGGTATGAAAACCTTGGCTCAGCCTACACCGCTATGAGCTCGACAACCACATTATCAGTGTTCCATTTCAAAACCATTTTTCATTTCATTCCATTCTTCTCGTTGCAGGACTCTATTTCCTTGCAACACTTGACCCTCCACTGGGGTCCCAACTCAAGCCATGAAAACCATGTTTAAAGTCATAAATTGGGTCTCATGCCCAAAACGACATAAAACCATCTTTTTCATTCATTAATAGGGTCTAAAACCCAAAACCACACCTAAATTCATTTGTTTGGGGTTCCACATGCCTTCATGTCACTACATGGGGAAACATCATTCATATAAACCCACCATACCATTAAAACCACTTAACATTCATCAAAATTCACATTTTTACATTCCAGGTTCAAGGCAAAAACGACATACCGAATTTTCAATTAAGCATTCTGAATTTCCCTGTTTCGGTATACCGAAAATTTTCGGTATGTAGAAATCCCTTGTTTCGGTCGACGAGGTGTTTTCGGTCTTCTGAAAGCAGGCATCTTGCTTAATTTGTCAGGATTTCGGCATACCGAATAAATTCGGCATACCAAATTCCTCGCAGACAGGGCACACCCCTGTTTCACAGTGACGAAAATCACCCAAGTTGGGGGTCCCAATCAGACCGCCTAACCATGCCTCATAAATTTCCATAAAATCATGGGGTGTAGACCCTTAAGTTTACTACAAAACCCCTCAAACCATTCATGATTCCATCAATCACACAAGAAGATATAAATTCATAAAGGAAACATGCTCAGAGTGAAACCTTAAAACATTTAAGGCATAACTCCTCAAAATTCACGAAATTCACACAATCTAGCATGATCCCTACACATTCACATCATTTAACTCATGTCCATCATTCCTACTATTTTTCTACAATTTTTCAAGCATTTCCCTCAATTGTTTTCATGCTTGAGGCGTAATCAGTAGGAAACATGTAAACGAGGTAGAGACAAAGCCGCGTACCTCCGATGGCACCCCGGTGATCCGTCCCGCACTCCGGCGAGTCTCCTTGCACCCCGACGAAGTCTCTCCCGCCGGCAGACCACACGGACAGCCACCACCTCTTCCTCGGTTGCGTGCACGTCGTTCTTCCTCTCCCCCTTTCTCCTCGTGTCACAGCTCACTTTCGTCCACTCGCCTCCGCCTCTCTTATCCCTACCTCCTCCCGCATCACGCCAGCCACCCATCATGTCGGAGGTGACGATGAGGCACGGGTCGTTGGGTGGTGGTGGCATAGGCTGATGGAGGGTGATGGGAAATAAGACGGGTGTTTGGTGAGCTTGTGAGTGAGAGAAGGAGAAAAAGGAAGAAAGAAAAGAGGAAAGAACGAGCACGCAAACCGAGACGATTGTGCATCCTTAAATTGGACTCCACATTGGTCCCAAATCACAAGCAAGTGCATAGAAAGCCAACCACAAGCTCACAGAAGCAAGAAACAACAGATTATCCATTAATAGACCATTTATACAATATTACAAATAATTACATGGTATACAATAAAAATGGATAATCTGGCCCAGATGTGACACTTACCATTCTCATTTTTGGTCGGTAAGTCCAAAACTTAACATTTTCCCCTCTAGTCGGTAAGTCCAGAACGTACCATTCTCCCATGGTCGGTAAGTCCGAAACTTGTCATATTCACCTCTTTCTTGGTAAGTCTAAAACTTAACATTCTCTCTTTGGTCGGTAAGTCTGAAACATATCATTCTCCCTTTGGTCGGTAAGCCCAAAACTTACCATTCCCCCTCTAGTCGGCAAGACCGAAACTTGTCATATTCCCCTCTTCGCTGGTAAGTCTGAAACTTACCATTCTCTTTTTGGTCGGTAACTCTGAAACTTACCATTTTCCTTTATGGTCAGTATGTTTGAAACTTACCATTCTCCCTTGGTCGGTAAATCCGAAACTTTTCATATTCCCCACTTTATCGGTAAGTCCAAAACTTAATATTCTCCCTTTGGTCCGTAAGTCCAAAACTTACCATTCTCGCTCTGGTAGGTAAGTCTAAAACATGTCATATTGCCCACTTGGTCGGTATGTCCGAAACAAACCATTTTCCCCTCTAGTCGGTAAGTCCGAAACTTACCATTCTTCCTTAGTCGGCAAGTCTGAACTTGCCATATTCCCCTCTTTGCCAGTAAGTCCGAAACTTAACATTCTCCCTTTGGTCGGTAAGTCCAAAACTTACCATTCTTCCTTTGGTCGGCAAGCCTAAAACAAGACATATTCCCCTCTTGGTCGATAAGTCCGAAACTTACCAATCTCTTTTTGGTTGGTAAGTCCGAAACATACCATTTGCCCCTCTAGTTGGTAAGTCTGAAACTTACCATTCTCCCTTGGTCGGTAAGTCCGAAACTTGCCATATTCCCCTCTTGGTTGGTAAGTCCGAAACTTACCAATATTTTTTTGGTCAGTAAGCCTGAAACTTACCATTTCACCATTTGGTCAGTAAATCTGAAACAAACCATTCTCCCTTGGTCGACATGTCTGAAACTTACCATAATCCCCACTTGGTCAGTAAGTCTGAAACTTACCATACTTCCAAAGGTCGATAAGTCTGAAACTTACCATTTTCCATCGGTAAGTCCGAAACTTACCATTCTCCCTTTGGTCAGTAAGACCGAAACTTGTCATATTCCCCTCTTGGTCGGTAAGTCCGAAATTTACCATTCTCTCTTTGGTCGGTAAGTCCGAAACATTCCATTCTCCCCTTTTGGTCGGTAATTCTGAAACTTACCATTGTTCCTTTGGTCGGTAAGTCCGAAACTTACCATTCTCTTCTTGGTCGATAAGTCTGAAACTTACCATTCTCCCTTTGGTCGGTAAGTCTGAAACTTACTGTTCTCCCTCTGGTCAGTAAGTCTGAAGCTAGTCATATTCCCTGCTTGGTTGGTAAGTCCGAAACTAGTCATATTCCCCGTTTGATCGGTAAGTCCGAAACTTACCATTCACTTTTTGGTCGGTAAGTCCGAAACTTACCATTTTCCCTTCTAGTCGGTATGTCAGAAACTTACCATTCTCCCTTAGACGGCAAGTCCGAAACTTTCCATATTCTCCTTTTTGACTGTAATTCCGAAACTTAACATTCTCCCATTGGCTGGTAAGTCTGAAACTAACCATTCTTCCTTTGGTCAGTATGCCCGAAACTAACCATTCTCGCTCTGGTCGGTAGGTCCGAAACTTGTCATATTCCTCTTTTCGTCGGTAAGTCCGAAAAATACTATTCACTTTTTGTTCAGTAAGCTCAAAACTTACCATTTTCGCCTCTGGTCGTTAAGTTCGAAAATTACCATTATCCCTTGGTCGGGAAGTCTGAAACTTGCCATATTCTCCTTTTGTTGGTATGTCCGAAACTTAGTAGTCTCTCGTTGGTCAGTAAGTCAGAAACTTACTATTCTCCCTTTGGTCGGTAAGCCCGAAACTTATAATGACCATGCCAATGGAACCTTGCATGACTCTCCTTTACCGGGTGCGTGGAAGCACATGAGGTGTCCCGATACGGTCATAGCGAAAATGGTGAATCCAGAGAAGAAGACTAGACTCGGCAACACCAAGGTAAGATAAGAAAGGATAACGAAAGGAGTCGCCACCTAGTCTTTTAATGGAAAGACGAGGAAAACCAAACACACAAGAAATCCAAAAAGCTAACAAGATGATGAAAACAAGTATGCTCCATGCCTAATTGATGAAATGCACAAATCAAGGCAGGGCTAGAGAAAGGGTAAGGATTCTGGTTACGTATAGGGAAGGGGTTAGACACCCCCATGCGCTTGAGGAACTCAGTCTTTCTAGGATTCCTACTTGCTAAATGGTCTATTGGATGTGTGCTTGCTAATTCTGAATGCATATGCTAAAGATGACTAAAAAACATGCCAAATCAAGGAGAAGAAATGAAATAAATTGAAAAAGTTAATCCAAGGGACAAATATAGGCATTGAGAATGCCACTTTACTGTACGCCTGTGGGCGATAAGGAAAATCATGTAAATCGAGAAATTCTCGGAAGGCGCCTTGCAAATCAGCGAAAATTTGAAGAAATCTGAGAAAATCAAATTAGGGAAAATAATACTCTTTGGGACAATGTCGGTTTTGTTAAGCCTTTTACTGTACGCTCTTAGGCGGTGGAAAGCCAAATCAAATCAACAATACGAAAGTCGACAGAAATCCGAGAAACAACGAGAAAACAAAGCTTGAAATGAGTTAGAAACGAGTGCACTATATAAGGAAGTAAATGTGAGAAAACTTGCATGAAAAGATGTGACAAAATATGCAAAATGCATGTGTGAGTGTAAAAATGCAAATCCTGGGGGCCTTTGTGCAAAAAACCCAAATCCTAAATGAAAACTGAAATTCTGAAGCTAAATCATCAAAAATACATAGAAAAACACATTTCATGTAATTTTGAAGAAATCTGGGATCAAATGTGCAAATCTGTGCATTTCTAGTCAAATTAAAGGTTCTTAGGGGTCAAAATGCAATTCTAGCATCAAAACATGCATTTAATGTAATTTTGTGGACATTCAGGGTAAAATATGCAAGGAAAAATGTCCATGTTTGAAAATAGAAAGATTCTAGGGCAATTCAGTAATTTTACTCTAGAAAACATGCATTCAGTGTGAAATTAGTAGAGCTCAGGGGCTAAAATGCAATTTAACCAGAGAAACATGCATTCATGAGAGTTTCAGAAAAGTTTAGGGTTCCTTATGCAAAAAAAGTTGGATTAAAATGCATGAAAAGAAACTCTAGGGGTTTTTATCAAATTTTTAAACCTGGAAAATGTTATTAGGAAAACTTAGGGGGCACAATGCAATATTTTCAGTTAAAACTTTATTCAAACAATTTAAAGAAAAATGTGCAGGGACCTAACTGTAAGAGAAAGGACCTACTTGTAAGAACAAAAGGATCTAAATGCAACAAAACAAAAGTTTCAGAGATTCCTTCAAAGAAAACTTATTCTTATTCTTTAAAAGAGAAAAAAAGAAATGGCAGCTACCGGCGACGGACCCCCGCTGTTGACAATAGCTGGAAGGACAATCAAAGGCTATCCCACGGCCTGATCTAGAATTAGACCCCACAGGAAGCAAAGAGGGGAGGAGAAAAAGAGATCTAACAATTTGGAAGAGGGATTCAATGACGGGAGTGGGCCTCCCACCTCCCTCGCCATCGGGGCACTCCAGCGATGGCGCCGAAGAAGGAAGGGGTAACTAGAGGGCTACAACGCGCGTCTCTGAGCTTTTGGAGGCTACGAGACGTCAAGGGGAACATTTGCCTTCCTCCAGAAGCGAGAATGAGACACTTCCCCCATCCTCGAACCAAGCTTGCCGTCGACATGATCCTTCTCCGGTGAGCTCGACTGCGATGGCTGTCCAAGGCACAAGGCTCGATTCTGAAGGCTCCGGAGTGATGGGGGCGTGCCGTGGAACGATCCTGGAGGCTCAGAGAGGCACGGCAAGGCTAGAGGCATGCGTCCCTTCACTGGTTTCAGTCGTCTTCTCCGGCTCCGATGAAACGACGCAATTCCAGCAACCTTCTGGTGGAGGTTTCCGTAGCGACTGGAGCGGGGATTTGAGGAAGGGAGAAGGAAGAGGGAGGTCTAGGGAGGAGAATCCAAGGTTCTAGGACTAGGGACAAGCCTAGGACCAGCACCCCTGCCTAAGTTTTCGGAAAATGGCGACGACGAAGCCTGAAAGCTCGATTCCAGCAAGGGAAGGCCTCAAGCTTGATTGGAATCACTCAGGAAAGGAAGAGGGAGATCCAAGAAACTAAAACTTAAGTGAATAGAAGTCTGAGAAGGGCATACCTGGTTTAGCAATGTACTTTGCCTTTGTAGCTCACCGGAAGTGGCCAAAAACTCTACCTCCTCACCTCTACGAACCTCCTCTCTCTTCTTGGAACTCTCTCTCTATCTCTTCCTCCCTTTTTTCTCGCTCTTTCCTTCTTTTTCTTTTCTTTTTCACATTTCACACTACCATCCCTTTTATAGGTGAAGCTCCGGCAGCTGTAACAACCTGTAACAAACTCAACAAAATCCTAACAACTAACCAACTCTGTAACAAACTAAGAAACCTCTTAACAAACTAACCACTTGTAACAACATTGCTGTCCCCCATGCACCCTGCTGCTTGCTCAAACATCGACAGCGATCGATGGTCTAGATGAGGGAACCGGCCATGTGCGCCTGTCTGGTGCAGTTGTATGGTGCGCTAGAGAGGTGCGCCAGATAGGTGCGCCTGATAGGTGCACCTACATGTCCCCATATCGTGGCACAGATCATTTTCTGTTGGGTTTGGTGTTCCTTGGCTTCGGGACTAAATCAGGGCTTGAGTTCATTTGTGATTAAAAGCCCAACTACCACAATTACAGCCTGCATACCTGCAAAATTGTTGTGTCTACAGATGCCTCTCCCTGAGTGAGGTTGAAGGACGAGTGGAACAGAGACCGATGCTTAGGGTTGACAAAGACACCCCACCCAAAGCAGTAAAAAAGAGTTAGCTACCGGCAACCAGCCACTAGTCGGTGAATGCACCAGAAGTCCTGTCTCGCCATAGCCGAAGCCAACATCGGAGAAACCAATACAAATGACAAGCTGACAAGTTGACGGCCAACCAGCTCCTAGAAGACATGATCGGTTATCACACTTGTCAAAAAAAGCGTCGGACAAGAGTCACGGTGCTCGTCGACCGAAAACTGATTTGTAACGGAAGTCATCTGGGTAGTTCAGGCTACCAGCCCAAAGGAGGGATGGAACAAGGAGAGTGGGGAATCCATCGGGCATGGACTGCCCGGGTAGTTCGGGATACCAACCCAAAGGAAGGAGGAATACAGTTCGCTTTGATTCCGTCCATACGGAGTGGAACTCAAAACAAAAAGGAGGGGCACTAAGGTTCATCTGGATGGAACAAACAGCAGATGGGAGCATCTAGTCTCCGGGCGGTAGTCTAGAAAGATGGGAAAGGGAGGCCTTGAATCCGTCCATTAGGATCGGGATTCAAAGGCGAGGGAGGTGGCACAGAGATTTGTCCTGACGGACCGAACTACGGATGGGAGCTTCTAGACTCCGGGTGGCAGTCTAGACAAATGGAAAAGGGAGGCCATGATTCCATCCATCAGGATCGGAATTCAAAGGCGAGGGAGGTGGCACCGAGATTCATCCTGACGGACCAAACCGTAGATGGGAGCATTTAGACTCCTAGCGGTAGTCTAGACAAATGGAAAAGGGAGGCCTTGAATCCATCCAACAAGATCGGAATTCAAAGGCGAGGGAGGTGGCACCGAGTTTCGTCCTAACGGACCGAACCACGAGTGGGAGCATCTAGATCATGCTCGGAGGTAGTCCAGACAAATGGAAATGGGAGGCCTTGAATCCGTCCATCAGGATCGGAATTCAAAGGCGAGGGAGGTGGCACCGAGATTCGTCCTGACGGACCAAACCATGGATGGGAGCATCTAGACTCCAACTAGCAGTCTAGACAACTAAAGAAGGGTGGCCTTGAATCCATCCATCAGGATCAGAATTCAAAGGCGAGGGAGGTGGCACCAAGATTCGTCCTAACGGACCAAACCGTGGCTGGAAGCATCTAGACTTCGGGCGGTAGTCTAGAAAGATGGAAAAGGGAGGCCTTCAATCCGTCCATCAAAATTGGAATTCAAAGACGAGAGAGGTGACACTGAGATTCATCTTGACGAACTGAACCACAGATGGGAGCATCTAGACTCCACCCGGGGGTAGCCTAGACAAATGGAAAAGTGAGGCCTGGAATCCGTCCATCAGGATCGGAATTCAAAGGCGAAGGAGGTGGCACCGATATTCATCCTAACGGACTGAACCATGGATGGGAGCATCTAGACTTCGCTCGGTGGTAATCTAGACAATTGGAAAAAGAAGGCTTTGAATCCATCCATCAGGATCAGAATTCAAAGGCGAAGGAGGTGCCTTGAATCTGTCTGTCCAGATAGGAATTCAACGGCAAGAGGAGGTGCCTTGAACCCGTCCGTCTGTATAGGAATTTGAAGGCAAGAGGAGGTGCCTTGAACCCGTTCATCCAGATAGGAATTCCAAGGCGAGAGGGCCTAACCATCTGTTTAGCCGAAAGGATTTGCTAAGGGGATCTCATTCAAGTATCAATGCACCCTGGTTCGTCGCCGCTGTGGGGGATGTCAGTTGAAACAGCGTAGTGCCCTATTACAGTTGTCATCTTGTAGGAGCCTTTATATGATGATTGCCACTTCTCTATAAGAAGGTGCACTGACCATCATTTGGATGATAATTTGCACCAAGCATTCTCAAAACAGTCCTTCTTTCACAAAGCATCTTACATGCCCCTGGTCGAAGGCCCTGGCTCAGTTATATAGTAAGTTGACATTCTGTTAGGCACCTGATTCGTGACCTTCGACCAATGAACAGCTGACATGCCCTTGGTCGAAGATTCTGGTTCAATTACACTGTAGCTGGTGTTTTGTATGTGACTTTTGACCAAAGAGCAACTAACATGCCCCTGGCATTGGACTGGCTGTATATCACTTGAGGGTATGGGGTCTTGGAAGCCAGACTATAACTACAAGCGTTCCTTGAACCACAGGAGCACTTGAGACCATCACTAGTCAAAGCCAGCGATGTATTTATCAAGTGACTGGAAGTATGTGCACCCAACTGCTTTCCAGTATTGTATTTGGAAGACAGAAGGAATTGTGGCAACTTGATAAAGGCCTTTGATTGGGATTGTAGCCTGCCTTTGACTGGTATGTTTGGGGTGTGTTCTGTTCAACTGTGGTGCTTTGACGACCATGTATTTGGCCGTGCTACTTTAGGATATTCTTCTGATTGTCTTTGCTAAATTATGGATTGTTGCGTAGAGTCCACAGCCATGCTGTTGTCTCTACTAATCATTTGATGTGTAGGTTCTGATCAGAGAACAACTGACTTGCCCTTGATGAACCAAGCAATGGATTCTGTGAACCTCCTCTGTCTTCCTGGAACTCTCCCTCTATCTCTTCCTCCCTTTTTTCTCGCTCTTTCCTTCTTTTTCTTTTCCTTTTCACATTTCACACTACCATCCCTTTTATAGGTGAAGCTTCGGTGGTTGTAACAACCTGTAACAAACTCAACAAAATCCTAACAACTGACCAACTCTGTAACAAACTAAGAAACCTCTTAAAAGACTAACCACTTGTAACAACCTTGCTGTCCCCCACGCACCCTGCTGCCTACTCAAACATCGATTGCGATCGACGGTCGTAATGAGGGAACCGGCCATGTGGGCCTGTCTGGTGCGGTTGTATGGTGCGCTAGAGAGGTGGGCCTATCTGGTGCGCCAGACAGGTGCGCCTGCATGTCCCTGGATCATGGCTTAGATCATTTGCTGTTAGGTTTGGCGTTCCTTGGCTTCGAAACTAAACCAGGGCTTGAGTTCAATTGTGATTAAAACCCCACCTACTATAATTCTAGCCTGTGGACCTGCAAAATTGGGGTGTCTACACATATCATTTTCCCATTGGTCGGCATGTCCAAAACTTGTCAGATTCCCCTCTTCGTTAGTAAGTTCGAAACTTACGATTCCATTTTTGGTTAGTAAGTCCGAAAATTACCATTTTCCTCCCGAGGTCAGTATGTCCGAAACATACAATTCTCTCTTTGGTCGGTAAGTCCAAAACTTACCTTTCTCTTTTTGGTCGGTAAGTCCAAAACCTACTAATCTCCCTTTGGTCAGTAAGTTCGAAACTTACCATCCTCCCTCTAGTCGGTAAGTCTAAAACTTGTCATATTACCATCTTGGTCGATAAGTCTGAAACTTACCATTCTCCCTCCGATCGGTAATTCGGAAACTTACCATATTCCCCTCTTGGTCGGTAAGTTCGAAACTTACCATTCTCTTTTTGGTCGGTAAGTCTGAAACATACCAATTTCTCCTCTGGTCAATAAGTCTGAAACTTACCATTCTCCCTTGGTCAGTAAGTCAGAAGCCATATTCCCCACTTGGTTGGTATGTCTAAAACTTACTATTTACACTTTCGTCAGTAAGTCCGAAACTTACCATTCTCTTTTTGGTGGGTATGTCCGAAATTTACCATTTTCCCCTTTAGTTGGTTATTTCCAAACATACCATTCTCCCTTGGTCAACAAGTCCGAAACTTACCATATTTCCCTCTTGGTCTGCAACTCTGAAACTTACCATTCTCCCATTGGTCGGTAAGTCCGAAACTAACCATTCTCCCACTAGTCGGCAAGTCCAAAACATGTCATATTCCCCTCTTGGTCGGTAAGTCTAAAACTTACCATTCTCTTTTTGGTCAGTAAGTCCGAAACTTATCATTTTCCCCTCTGGTCAGTAAGTCTGAATCTTACCATTCTCCCTTGGTCGGCAAGTCCAAAGCATGCCATATTCCCCTCTAGGTCAGTAAATCCGAAACTTACCATTCTTTTTTTGGTCGGTAAGTCCAAAACTTACCAATTTCCCCTCTAGTCGGTAAGTCCAAAACTTACCATTCTACCTTGGTCGACAAGTCCGAAACTCGCCATATTCTCCTCTTTGTCGGTAAGTCCGGAACTTAACATTCTCCCTTTAGTCGGTAAGTCTGAAACTTACCATTCTCTCTTTGGTCAGTAAGCACAAAACTTACCATTCTCCCACTAGTAGGCAAGTCAAAAACTAGTCACATTACCTTCTTCGTTGGTAAGTTTGAAACTTACCACTATTTTTTTGGTCGATTAGTCCGAAACTTTCCAATTTCCCCTTTGGTCGGTAATTCCGAAACTTACCATTCTCCCTTGCTCGGAAAGTCCAAAACATGCCATATTCCCCTTTGTCCGAAACTTGACATTCTCCATTTAATGGTAAGTCCAAAACATACCATTCTCCCTTTGGTCGGTAAGCCTAAAACTAACCATTCTCGCTCAGGTTGGTAAGTCCGAAACTTGTCATATTCCCCTCTTCGTCGGTAAGTCCAGAACATACCACTCTCTTTTCGGTCGGTAAGTCCGAAACCTACCATTTTCACCTTTTGGTCGGTACATTCGAAACTAACCATTCTCCCTTTGGTCAGTAAGTCTGGAACTTACTATTCTCTTTTTGGTCAGTAAGTCTGAAACATACCAATCTCCTGTTTGTCGATAAGTCCGAAACTTATCATTCTTCTTCTGGTCGGCAAGTCTGAAAATTGCCATATTCTCCTCTTGGTCGGTAAGTTCAAAACTTACCATTTTCTTCTCTAGTCGATAAGTCCGAAACTTGCCATATTCCTCTCTGGGTCGGTAAGTTCGAAACATACCATTCTCTTTTTAGTCGGTAAGTTTGAAACTTACCATTCTCCCTTTGGTCGGTAAGTACAAAACTTTCCATATTCCTCTGTTGGTCGGTAAGTCTGAAACTTACCATTCTCTTTTTGGTCGGTAAGTCCGAAACTTACCATTCTCCCGTAGTCGGCATGTCCGAAACTTGCCATATTCCCCTCTTGGTTGGTAAGTCAAAAACATACCATTCTCTTCTTAGTCGGTTAGTCCAAAACTTACCATTTTCCCTGTTGGTCGGTAGGTCTGAAACTTACTATTCTCCCATGGTCGACAAGCCCAAAACTGATTCAACTATCGGTCGGTAAGTCCGAAACCTAACATCCACCCTTTAGTCGGAAAGTCTGAAACTTACCATTCTCCCTTTGGTCTGTAAGTTCGAAACTCACAATTCTCCCTCTAGTCGGCATGTCTGAAAATTGTCATATTCCCCTCTTGGTCGGTAAGTCCGAAACTTAACATTCTCCCTTTGGTCGGTATGTCCGAAATTTACCATTCTCCCTTTGGTCGGTAAGGTCGAAACATACCATTCTCCCTCTGGTTGGCAAGTTGGAAACTTGCCATATTCCCCTTAGTCGGTAAGTCTGAAACTTACCAATTTCTTTTTGGTTGGTAAGTCTGAAACTTACCAATTTCCTCACTGGTCGGTAAGTTTGTAACGTACCATTCTCCCTTGGTCGGCAAGTTCGAAACTTGCCATATTCCCCTCTTGGTCGGTATGTCTGAAACATACCAATCTCTCTTTGGTTGATAAGTCCAAAACTTACCATTCTCTATCGGTAAGTCTGAAACTTACCATTCTCCCACTGGTCGACAAGTCCAAAACTTGTCAAATTCCCTTCTTGTTTGGTAAGTCCAAATCTTACCATTCTCCTTTTGGTCGGTGTAACCATGCCGGCGAGGAGATTCCGCAAATGAATGCGAAATCGGACGGCAAAATCACGTCGAAAAAAAGCAAAATAAATGGAGTCGCCACCTAATCTATTATGGAAGACAAGGAAAACCATAGCATGAAAAATCATGCAAAAAACAACAAAGACAAGTCTACGAAATAACCAGAATGCGGGTAAGGATCCCTGTTACGCACGAGGAAGGTGTTAGGCACCCTCGTACGCCCGATAA
>JAMKQA010048000.1:0-10071 GCA_024699735.1 Posidonia australis | reverse complement strand
TCCGAAAACGGTCGACCGAAATCAATTCGGTCGTCCGAAATCCCCTGATTCGGTCGACCGAACCATTTCGGTCGTCCGAATCAGTGAACCAGGGGACTACCTGGGGCATTTCGGTATGCCGAAACCAATTCGTTTTCTGCCAATGCAGAAAACGTCCCAGGCCTCCTTCCTTCTTTCCTCCCCCAAGTGGGAGTGAGGATCGGATCCTTCAAACCAATCCCATAAAATCTCAATAAAACATGGGGCGTAGACCTTCAAATCTACTTCAAAACCCCTCAAAGAAATCACAAATCCACTAAGCATACTTTTCTAACGAAAATCACAAAACCAGGAAGCTCAAAATGCATCACTGTAGCATGCTTCCTAAATCATCCACAAAAACCGCACAAAAGCCCATAAATCAGCATGATATCAACATAAACATGCTACGCATCACATTCTCATCATTTCTACATATTTAGCATGATTTTCATGCATTCTCTCAAATTTTTGCCCTAATTTGGCAAACTCTGCAAAAGAAGAAGAAGGGGAGACGGGAACGCGTACTAGGCTCTGGTGAGCTCCCCGCATGCCCTACGCGCTCCGACGAGGTTTGGTGCAAGCTCTCCTCAGCTCACACGACCTCCACTGGCCGCGCCCTTCCTCAACCTTCCCACTCCCTCTCGCCCTCCTACAGGTTCTCCCCGCTCGTGGCTTCCAACATAGCCGCCGCACCACCTCCTCTTAAGCCCTCCAACGTGCCTGCCATCCTAGAATCCCGCCGACGCTCACTGCTACACCAGCACTGGACGGAGGGGACGGGACGATCAGCTCCCTCTCCCCCGCTAGGGCTCATGGGATCTGGATGAAGACGCAGCAGGTCACGGGCTGCGTTGGCTCCTGTTCCCCTTTCTGACCGGGTCCAAGCCCAAAGCCCAAGGCCCAAATGGGTCCACCACACGCACGGTTCTCGAGACAGAACTAACCCACTGGCCACAGAAGCACACCACAGGGGAGAAATCAAGGGCACAACACACAGGGAAGAACCACAACTAAACAACTCAAACTGAATTAACCATTAATAAACCATATACAAATAATTACAAGAAATCCATGGTTTATATAAAATGGAAAATTCCAGGCACAGATGTTACAATTCTGGTACTTGGTGGGTCGGGTTATGCCTCGGTCTGGCTAACAGGCTGATCACTGGTGGGGCGGATTGCATGGTGGGTCGGGCAACCACGCACCTTGGTCGAGCAATCAATTGAATCATGTTAACAGCAGAATTAACAGTATCAAGGAAAGACTGACTCAGCAGATAAGAAGGGGATTCAGAAACATCATGGATGAGGAGAGAAGGATCAAAAGGTTCGACCTCATCCGAAGAAAAGGAATGCACCCCTGATGTTCTTGGTGCATGCTTAGGCAAAGGTTGGTTGACTATATTGCCTGATGTGGATGCAGTTGTGTGTGGTGCCGGTGCAGCGGGCCTAGGCTCTGCCTCCTGAGTGTTAATGATGATTGCCTTGTGGTTAATCAGATTCTGAATAGCATTCCGAAGTGTGTAGCAATTATTCGTAGAGTGTCCGACGACTCTATGGTAACTGCAGAATAAATCTGCCTTAAACCATGGTGGAATCGCGTTTGGCAGTGGGTGGATTTCTGTAAGCTTTAGTAGCGACGCTACCTTGGAAAATATAACGCTCAACGGCTTGACCAGAGGAGTGAAGTCTTTCTCAGGTCGTGGTAATCGCCTAGGTCCTAGGTAACACCCTTGCCTTGCCGGTGCTGGCTGGTAGACTGGCTCAGCGGTGGTTGTGATCTATGAAGTGCGTGGTACCCTAGGTGTAGGTGAATAAATGACCTGATTTTGAGCTGGCGGGTTCACCACATTCGCTGGCATAGCAGGAGCTCCTACATAAGCTACAACATTCCTAGTGGACTCCTTCTTCTGGCCGAATCCAGTGTTAGATCCATTATTGCCATTGTTATTGTTACTGGATCCGCTGGTAGCCATTGTCTGCTTGGCGAATGCTGCAAGTGCAGGGAAACTTCCGCTATTGAGTGAACCCTCTACGCGGGTGCCAGCTTTAATCAGGGCCGTGAAAGTGGAGATGGGCTGAATGCTCAGTAGTGCCCCAGTGGCTGGCTGTGCTCCTCGAATAATGATTTCGATAGACTTCTCGTCTGAGGGTCTATCACGCACTTGTGAAGCAAGGGCTCGCCAACACCCGACATACTCCCCGAATGGCTTGTGGGGCTTCTGCTTGGTTGCAACTAGGTCCTCGAGCTTTGGGACCATGTCAAGATTAAAGGAGTACTGCTCCAAGAAAGCTTGACTCAGATCGTTCCAAGTTCTGATGGTGGTCATATCCAGCGATGTGAACCACTTCAGAGCCGGACCGGTGAGACATTTTTGGAAAAGGCAAATAAGAAGTCACTCGTGAGCCTGGAGCTGAGCGAGATCGCCATAGTATGCCCTAAGATGCGAAATCGAGTAGCCTTTCCCGTTGTATTTCTCGAATTCCGGGATATGAAAGTTCGATTGGAGTATCGCCTTTGAAAAGTAGCAGAGGTCCTGGAATGAGAAGGACTGGCGGTCCCCGCCCTGCACTTGTCAGAGAGCCTTCTCCAGGTCGTTCATCCTGGCGTAAAGTGCATTAGGCGTTGCTGCTGACATCGAGTGTGCAGCCGGGGCGAGTCCCGCATACGCTGTGTTTATGGCACCCATGTGCTCCTCCAGATCTACCAGCTCGCCACCTGGTGCTGTGGCGTGATGGCCAGTGTACCTGTGTGTGTGTGCTAGTGGGGGTGTGCATGCTGAGGCCTAAACCTGATGCAAAGGTATTGAAATGTTATGCTGTGCGGTGCATGTAGTTGTGTGTGGGAGCAACAGCTGCTGAACCGGTATGGTCGGGTTCGTAGGCCGATGTTCTCCCGCCAGCCCAAGAGGCTGACCACCAGTTGCCAGAGGTAGATGCTGTGCATGTTGTAGATATGATGCTACAGGCAGAGTGGCTAAGCCCGTTGTCGAAACAGCAGGAAGCTGTGGCGACAACTGCAGTAGTAGAGTGACTAGTGCTGCATGAATGGCCTGAGTAGGCAGAACAGGATCCTCAGGAACAGGACAAACAGGCACAGTCAAAGTGGGATCCAAAGAGAAAGCCATGTTCTACAGCCTCTGAGCAAGGGCTAGAAGTTGCTGAGATTGTACAGTGGCAGAACCATCGGTAGCAGTATCGAGGGTCGGAACAGCAAGCGGCAGCGAGATAGAGCAACGATCTAGCCAACTGAGAAGCGGGTTGTAGCTAATTGCGAAGCAGAGCGACAAACCTACCAATCGAGAAGTGATCAGTGGCAGAACTCAGATCCGAGTGACATGGATGGAGCGGAGCGTCAAACTTGCGAATCGAGAAGTGGCTGGTGGTAGATCATGAAGCAGAGCGACAAACTTGCCAACCGAGAAGTGGTTGGTGATACGTTTTGCCATCGACCGCTTCTCAGTTGGCAAGTTCGCTGCTCTACTTCGTGTTCTACCACCAGCTACTTCTTTGTTGGCAAGTTCACCACTCCTCTCCTTCATTTGCCACCGACCACTGCTCGATTAACAATATCGCCGCTTTGTCTCATGTTCTGCAGCCGACTGCTTCTCAGTTGGCATGTACGATACTCTTCTTTGTGTTCTTCCATTGTTTGCTTCTCGTTTGGTAAGTTCATCTCTCTACTCCATGATCTGCCACAAACCTCTTCTTGATTGGTAAGATCGCAACTCCACTCCGCGTTCTAACATCGACCGCTTTTCGGTTGGCAATATCGCTCTTCGCTTCACATTCTACCACTGACTGCTTCTCGATTGGGAAGTTCGCCGCTCTGCTTGGTAATTTGCAATCGACTGCATTTCGGTTGGCAAGTTTGCTGCTCTACTGCTCCATTTGCAATTGGCCACTTCTTGGTTGAGAAGTTGGTCGCTCCATTTCACATTTAACTGCTGATCGTTTCTCTATTGGCACATTCAATGCTCTACTTCTACCACCGACTGATTCTCGATTGGTAAGATCGTCATTCTATCTTGCGTTCTACCATGACTACTTCTCAATTAGAAAGTTTGTCGTTCCACTCCGTGTTCTCTCATAGACTACTTCTCGGTTGATTAGATCATTGTTTTGTCTTGTGTTCTGCCATCAACTGCTTCTCGGTTGGCAACTTCACTACTCTGCCCCATAATCAACCATCGATCACTTCTTTGTTGGTAGGATCGCTGCTCTACTCAACATTCTAGCATTTACCGCTTCTTGGTTGGCAATATCACCTTTCCACTACGTATTTTTCAACTGAATGCATCTTGGTTGGCATGTTCACCACTCCACTTTGTAAACCTACCAAGAAGCAATCAGTGGAAGAAGTCCAAGTAGAGCTGCGATCTTGTCAACGAGAAGTGGTCGGTGGCAAAACGTAGTATAGAGTAGCGATCTTGCCAATTGAGAAACGGTTGGTGGTGGAACGCAAAGTAGAGAAGCGATCTTACCAACCAAGAAGCGGTTGGTGGCACAACGCAAGTGGAGTGGCGAGCTTGCCAATCGAGATGTAGTCGGTGGTAGATCACAGAGCGGAGCAGCAACTTGGCTAGTGAGAAGTGGTCAGTGGCAAAACGCAATGTAGAGTGGCGAACTTGTCCATCGAGAAGCGGTTGGTGGTTGAACGCAAGATAGTATGGCGATCATGCCTTTCATGAAGTACTTAGTGGTAGAACACAAAATAGAGCGGTGAAATTTCCAATTGGGAGGTAGTTAGTAGTAGAATGCAAGACAGAGTGGTGATCTAGTTAACTAAGAAGCGATCGGTAGCTGATCGTGAAGCAGAGCAACGAACCTACCAATTGAGAAGCAGTCGGTGATAGAACACGCAATGGAGCAGCGATGATGGAGCGGAGTAGCAAACTTGTGTACTGAGAAGCGGCCAGTGGTAGATCATGAAGCAAAGTGGTGAATTTGCCAACCGTGAAGCGGAGCAGCGAACTTGCCAATCGTGAAGTGGTCGATGGCAGAACGTTGAGAGGAGAGGTGATCTTGCCAATCGAATGCAGTCGGTGGAAGTTCGCAGAGCGGAGAGTCAAACCTATTAAGCGAGAAGCGGTCAATGGAAAAATGCGTAGCAGAGTGGTAAACTTACCAATCGAAAAGCAGTCGGTGGTAGAACACAAGATAGAGCGACAATCTTGCTAATCGAGAAGTCGTCGTTGGCAGAACACGGAGTAAAGCGATGAACTTGCCAACTAAGAGGCGGTTGGTGGTAGAATGTGGAGCGAAGCAGTGATCTTGCCAATTGAGAAATGGTCAATGGTTGAATGCATGACAAAGTGGCAATCTAACCAACCAACATGAAAACAATGGCTAATCATGAAGCAAAGTGGCAAACTTGCCAACCGAGAAATGGTCAGTGATAGAACGCAAAGTGGAGCGGTTATGAAGGAGTCGAGTGGCGAACTTGCGAACCACGAAGCGAACGGTAATAGATCATGAAAGGGAGTGGTGAACTTGCCAATCAAGAGGAGGTCAGTGGCAGAATGCAGAAAGGAGAGGCGATCTTGCCAATCGAGAAGCAATCAGTGGAAAATCGAAAAGCGTAGTAGCGAACTTGCCAATCAAGAAACAATCGGTGGTAGAATACGGAGTAGAGTGTCAATCTTGCCAACTGAGAAGCAGTCGGTGGTAGATCGTGGATTGGAGTAACTAGTTGCCAAGCTTGAAGCGGTTGGTGATAGAATGCAAGTAGAGTAGTGAGCTTGTCAATCGAGAAGTAGTCGGTGGCAAAACACAACTGGAGTAGCGTACTTACCAATCAAGAATCAGTTGGTGGCAGAATGTAGAGTGGAGCGGCAGACCTACCAATCAGGAAGTGATCAGTGGCACAATGCGAGATAGAGTAACAAGCTTGCAAATCGAGAAGCAGTTAGTGGTAGAACGCAGTGTAGAGCAGTGAACCTGGGAAGCGATCAATGGCAGATCGCAACGCACAACAACGAACTTGCCAACCAAGTAATGGTCGGTGGCAAAATGCGAGACAGAGTGACAAGCTTGCCAACTGAGAAGTGGTCGGTGGTCGATGAAAGAGCAAAGTAGCAAACTTGACAATTGAGAAGCGGCCAGTGGTAGATCACAAAGCAGAGCGACGAACTTGCTAACGGAGAAGTAGTCAGTGGCAGAATGTGGAGAGGAGAGGCGACGTTGCCAATCGATATGCGATTGGTGGCAGATCGCATAGTGGAGCAGCAAACTAGCCAGTGAGAAGCAGTCGGTGGCAAAGTAGTGAATGTGCCAATCGATAAGTAGTTGGTGATAGAATACAGAGCTGAGTAGCGAACTTGCCATCGAAGAAACGATTGGTGGTAGATCATGGTGTAGAGCGGCAAACATTCCAATCGAGAAGTAGTCATGGCAGAACGTAGAGAGAAGAGGCAATCTAGCCAACCGAGAAGCAATCAGTGGAAGATCACAGAGTAGAGTGGCAAACTTGACATGTGAGAAGCGGTCAATGGTAGAATGCAGAGCAGAGTGGTGAACTTGACAACTGAGAAGTGATCAATGGTAGAGTGCATAACAGAGCGACGATCTTGCTAATCGATAAGTGGTCGATGGTAGAATGTAGAGCAAAGCACTGTACTTGCCAGTTGACAACCAATCAGTGGTAGAAAGCGAAGAGGAGCGGCTAACTTGTCAACCGTGAAGCGGCTGCTCCACTCTACGTTTTGCCATTGATTGCTTTTTGGTTGGTAAGCTCGCCACTTTACTTCATGATTTGCCACCAGCCGCTTCTTGGTTGGCAAGTTTGTTACTCTGCTCCTTCATCTGCCACCGACTACTTCTCGGTTGGTAATATCGCCACTCTATCTCACATTCTGCAACATATCGCTTCTCAGTTGGCAAGTACACTACTCTTCTGTGTGTTTTTCTACCGTTCGTTTCTCAATTGGCAGGTTCGCCACTCTACTATGTGATCTACCACCAACCGCTTCTCGGTTGGGAAGATCGTAACTCCACCCTATGGTTTGACACTGACCACTTCTTGGTTGGCAAGATCGCATCTGTGCTCCATATTCTGCCATCGATTGCTTCTCGGTTGGTAAGTTCATCGATTTGCTTCATGATTTGCCACCGACCGCATCTCAGTTGGCAAGTTTGCTACTGTACTTCTCCATCTCCCATCGGCCACTTCTTGGCTGGGAAGCTGGTCGCACCACTTCACATTTTGCCGTCGACCATATCTCTATTGGCACGCTTGATGTTCCACTTCTACCTCTGATAGCTTTTCAGTTAGCAAGATCGTTACTCTGTCTTGTGTTCTGCCACCGACCACTTCTCTGTTGGGAAGTTTGTTGCTCCACTCCGTGTTATGCCACCGACTACTTTTGGGTTGGCAAGATTGTCACTCTGTCTTGAGTTCTGCCATCAACCGTTTCTCAGTTGACAAGTTTGTTGTGTTCTACCACGTGATAAGCCATTGACCGCTTCTTTGTTGGCAAGATCGCCACTCTATTCTTCATTTTGCCATCTACTGCTTCTTGGTTAGCAAGATCGCCACTTTGCTCTACGTTTTGCCACCGACTGCATCTCTTTTAGTATGTTCACTGCTCCACTCCATTCCACAAACCTTCCCTCTGAGAGGCAATCAGTGGAAGAACTTGGAGTAGAGCGGCATCTTGCCAACCGAGAAGCGGTTGATGGCAAAATGCAGAGTAGAGCAACGATCTTGCCAACCAAGAAGCTGTCGGTGGTGGAATGCGAAGTAGAGAAGTGATCTTACTAATCGAGTAGCAGTTGGGGAAAAAACGTGAGCGGAGTGACGAACCTGCAACCCGAGAAGAAGTCAAAAGCAGATCATAGAGTGAAACGGCAACTTGGCTAGTGAGAAGTGGTCTGTGGCAGAACGCGGAGCATAGCGGCGAACTTGCCAATCGAGAAGCAGTTGGTGGTTGGACGTGAGATAGAGCAAAGATTGTGCAATTCGAGAAGTGGTTAATGGCAGAACACAAAGTAGAGTGGTGAACTTGCCAACCGAGAAGCAGTCGATGGCAGAACAATGAGCAGAGTGGCGATCTTTCCAACCAAGAAGTGGTCAATGGCAGAACGTATGATAGAGTGACAATATTGCCAACCCAGAAATAGTCAGTGGTAGAACACGGAGTGAAGTGGTGACCTTTCCAACATAGAAGTGGAGGATGGTAGAATACTAGCTAGCGTGATGATCTTGCCAACTAAGAAGTAGTCGGTGGTAGAACATGAGGCGGAGAGGTGATCTTGCCAATCGAGAAGTGGTCGCAAGCAGAATGTTGGAGGGTGTGGAGATCTTGCCATCAAGAAGTAGTCGGTGTTGGAACGCGGAGTAGAGCTAAGATCTCACCAACTGAGAAGCGGTCAGTGGCAGATCATGGAGCAGAGTGGCAAACTTGCCAACCGAGAAGCGATCGGTAGTAGAATGTGGAGAAGAGTAGCGAGCTAGCCAATCTAGAAGTAGTTGATGGCAGAAAGTGAGACAATACAATGTTATTGCCATCTGAGATGCAGTCAGTGGTAGATAAAGAAGCAGATTGGCAAACTTGTCAATCGAAAAGTGGTTGGTGGTAGATTGCGAAGTGGAGCGACAAATTTGCCAATCCAGAAGTGGTCGGTGGCAGAACGCAAAGTAGACGGTAAACTTTCTAACCGAGAAGCGATCAGTGGTAGATCACAGAGTGGATTGGTGAACAGGATAACAAGAAATAGTCAGTGGCGGAATGCAAGATGGAGTAGCAAACTTGCCAATCAAGAAGTAGTCGATGGCAGAACGCTGAGTAGAGCATCAAACTTGCCAATTGAGAAGCGATTGTTGCTAGATGGAGACGTCTTGCCAATCAAGATGTGATTGGTGGCCGAACATGAGACGTAGAAGTGAACTCGCCAACCAAGAAGTTGTCGATGGTAGATTGTTGAGCAAAGTGGCGATCTTGCCAATCGAGAAGTGGTTGCTGGCACAATGTGGGAGTGAGCGGCGATTTTGCCAACAAAGAAGTGGTAGGCGTCAGAACACGGAGCGGAGCTGCGATCTTGTCAACCTAGAAGTGGTCGATGGCAAGTCACCGAGCGGTACAACAAACATGCCAATCGAGAAGTGATTGGTGGTGGCAGAACGTGAGCCACAACAGCTATATTGCCAACCAAGATGCTATTGGTGGCAGAACGTAGAACAGAGCGGCAAACTTGCCAACTGAGAAGTAGTCAATGGTAGAATGTGAGATAGAACGGCAATGTTGCCAATCGAGATGCAGTCGGTGATAGAATGCGAAGTAGAGTAGCGATCTTGCTAACTGAGAAGCGATTGGTGGCAAAATGCATGCGACGCGGCAAACTTTCAATTAAGAAACTATATGTGGCAGATCGTAGAGTGGAGTAACAAAATTGCCAAGTGAGAAGCGGTCAATGGTAGAACACATAGTAGAGCAACAAACTAGCCAACCGAGATGTAGTTGATGGCAGAACATGAGGCAGAGTGGCAATCTAGCCAATCAAGAAGTAGTAGGTGGAAGAACATGGAGTGAAGAGGCGATCTTGGAAACCAAGTGGTTGCTAGCAGAATGCAGGAGGGAGCGGCGATCTTGCTAACCGAGAAGCGGTCGGTGTCAAAATGCGAATTGGAGCAGCGATCTTGCCAACCAAGAAGTGGTTGGTGGTAGATCACGGTGTAGAGTAGTGAACTTGCCAATCGAGAAGCGATCAGTGGTACAACACATAGAAGAGTAGAGAACTTGCCAACCGAGAAGTGGTCGGTGGCAAAACGTGAGATAGGGAGTGGTGATGTTGGCCATCGAAATGCGATTAGTGGCAAATAACGAAGGGGAGCGGCGAACTTGCCAACCATGAAGTGGTCAGTGGTAGATCACAAAATGGACCGACGAACTTGCTAACTGAGAAGCAGTCAATGGTAGAATGCAAAGAGAAGAGGCAATCAAGCCAATCGACAAGCGATCAATGGTAGAATGCAAAGAGAAGAGGCAATCAAGCCAATCGACAAGCGATCAATGGTAGAATGCAAAGAGAAGAGGCAATCAAGCCAATC
>JAMKQA010047999.1:0-10765 GCA_024699735.1 Posidonia australis | reverse complement strand
CATTCCTGTCACTCACGCGTGTGCTTTCTTGTTTCAGGTGCTTGGGTGTTGGAGCAGTTCTAGTCTGGTGCTTCTGTTCGAGCCACGTTTGCCGCACACAGGTCTGGGTAGTTAGCTTTATTTGTTTAATATTGCGGCTTAATTGCTTTTAATTAAGCTTGGGTAGTTCTCGTACTGTTGTGTAGCGCTGGGGCGTTACAGACCCAATTTATGATTTCTAAGCATGGTTTTCTTGGCTTGAGTTGGGACCCCAATGGAGGGTCAAGTGTTGCAAGGAGATAGAGTCCTGCAACGAAAAGAATGAAATGGAAAATGGTTTTGAAAGGAAAGTTTAAAGAGTTTTGAAATGGAACACTAATAATGTGTTAAGAGACTACGGGGGTTGGTGTCGACAACGTGGTATGAGTATGAGGCTCCAATGAACCAGTTGCCAGGCACGACAGTGGTTGCCAAGCATGAGACGGTGTAGGATGAGCCTGGGTCATTGTACCTAGTTGTTCGGGTCACCGAGCTCGTGACAGTGTTGACTGAGCCTAGATTTTTGAGCCTAGTTGTTCGGGTCACCGACGGTGTAGGCTGAGCCTGGGTCATTGGACCTAGTTGTTCAGGTCACCGATGGGGCGTCAGACAAAGACGTATCCCCGTGCACATATGAAAATGAAATTGAGGCCGGTTGGCTGGGGTAGTGACATCCCTCACGGGGAATTTCACCGCGGAAGTGCAGGAAGGTAGGGAAAAGGATGTCCTCACCTACTGCTTGTGTGCTTGGTTACCCCTGATGAAGGTAATAACAGTAAAGAAAAGTGGAAATGAATAAAGAAAAAGAAATGTGATTTGGTCAGGATTTGACTGATGAAATAATCCTAAAATCCTGAAATGAAATGATGATGATGTTTTTACCAGTTGCCAGCCTGTATTTATGATTTGGTTTTGAGCCCATGAGACTTTGTGTTTTAGGCTAGATCAGGTCAGAGATGTGAATTTGAAAGTGTGATTTTGGGAAGAAATCCCAACTATTGAAAGGATATGTTTTGGAAAATGAATTCCAAAGGTTTTTGAAAGAAAATGCAAAGGTGTGTTTTTGAAAGAGAATGTGGTTTTGGAATGAGTTTCCAAATGTTTTAAGAAAAGAAAAGAAACATGGCTTTTGAAAAAGAGCATGAATTTGGGATTGAATTCCTAAGTGATTTCCAATAAAAAGAAAAGAGGATTTTCAAAAGAAAACCAAGTTTTGATAATCAAAGAAATGAGTTTTATAGTTTTCCAGAGATTTTTGTGGTTTCTGTGTTTAGGGTGCGTACTGGGTGACTTAGATGTCACTCACGCGTGGTTCCTGTGAAACCTGAGCATATTCTCCTTATTGTTGTTGTTCTTATTATTTATCAATCAAATTAAACATTTGTTAATAATTATATTTAATATAAAGACTTAAAAACTATAGTTTCATTCTATTATTTACCTACTGTAGCTGAACGGGGAGACAACTCAGGCTGGACATGGTGTGCAACACTACTCTGTGGAGTAGTGCTATGCCTAAACACAGGGGGAGAGGTGGGAGCCTCAACTAAAGTGGTCAATGGTGTCCATCCAGCCTCAGGTGCTGCTAGACCCTGTGAATGAATGAACTCAAGCAACTGAGCACTCGTGTAAGCACTAGGATCGATCTCTTGATCCTCCGATGAACCACGTTTACCGAAACCACTAGAGCGTTGGCCGCCTCTACCAAATTCGACCATCTAATATTGTAAATAATATATTAAAAATTTCATGTAAGATTCATGTAATTTACTAGATAAACATTATACAAAAATGAATATCATATCAGAATTTAAACAAATTACTTGATGATACTTACAAGCACAAGAACGACGGCAATGCTCAACAAGAAAGCCATGACGAACCTGAATTGAAACTAAGTTGTTATTTTTCTATATTATCTTAATTGATTGATATATATCGAAATTCAAAAACAAATATACATTTAAATAACAGATCAATGTTTCACTATTAGTATAGAATGCAAGTGTAAAAGGTGTTTACAAAACAAATTAAAGGAGATACATACCAAAATAATAATAAAATCTCCTTAGTCTTCGTTATTATAGTCAATACTCTCTTCTTTTTCATTTTCTTCATCATCTTCACTGTCATCTACTACAAACGTTCTTTCTTCATCCTCAACTTAGCATAACACTGAGTTTGGTGGAATTATAGAGACATGATCTAGAGCATGGTTGTAACACCCGTAAATTCATTTTGTAATTATTTACATTTTAATGAATTTATTCCTAGACTGGTGTTACTTTTCCAAGGCCCGTTTGTGTGATTTTGTGATTTTGGGCTTAGGCCTTGTGGGACAGCTTCTATTTGTGTGTTCCTGTGCTTGTCCCTACATGGTTGGCACTGTATGTGTGGCACTGTGCTTGTGGGCTTGTGTGTGGGTCAGTGTGGGGCTCGCGTTTGTGGGCCAGTTGGTGTGGTGAGTGGCTAGCTCATGCTCGAAGCTAGTGGGTGGCCTCGTGTTGAAGCGTAGTGGTTGAGCTATGCGTGGTGTGGCTGGTGGGCAGCTGAAGATGGGCGGGTGCATGTGTGCATGCGTGTAGCTGCTCCTTCCCGCACGTATATAGCTGTGGTCGAAGGCCTCCCCTGCACCTTACCCTACCCCACTCGTGTCTGTCTTCTTCGTCTTCCTTCTCCTCCTCCCCGAGCGCACACCCTTTCCCCCCTCACCTTTCCTTTCCACCCCCTTACCCCCTCTCTTTCCCCCACCTCTCCTCTCTTTCCCCCACCCATCTCCCCTATTTTCCCCTCCATTGCCGTGCGCCAGTGAGAGGTCGAGAGTGAGAGCGAGAGGCGAAGGTGGTCGCATGGCTCGGAGTCGGCGTGGTTGGAGCTCTAGAGGTTAAGGAGGCTCCTGTGGAGGTTGTTCTCGCTGGTGGTGATCGGTGGTTGGCAGGAGAGCAAGTTGGGTCGCTGAAGGCCGTTTTCAAGTACGCACCTCTAATCCAATGAGTAAAAATTATGTAAAATAGTATAAAATGATTGGAATGCATGCAATCTAGGTAAATTTACATTCTTGGAACTTATTATGAATTTATAATGATTTATGGTGACATTTATGGCCATTTATGGTGTTGTGTGGTTTTGGGTTGTTTTTGACCCCTATGGCTTCTCGAATTTATTTCTCCTTGCATGGTAAATGGATTTTGGTTTTGTTTGTGTAGATTTGGAGTAGACTCAAGGGTCTACAATATATGTTTTAGTTGGATTTTATGTTGCTCATTTTGAAGGTTCGCCTCATGGTCTCATTTTGGGCAATTTTGTGAGTCAAGGCTGGGAGTTGTTTTCTGCTTTTGTAGAAAACGACATACCGAATCATTTTGGTATGTCGTTTTTTTGTCAGATTAGGTCCTCTAGTTGAAATTCGGTTGGTCGAATCTCCTCGGAATATCGTTTTTGGCTATGAGTGTTGAGCATTGTGTTCTAGTTCGGTTGACCGAATTTATTTGGTCTATCGAACCAAAAACTTTCGATCGACTGGTCTGGTTTTCGATTTACCATTTTGGGTATCTGCATCTATTTTGGTCAACTGATCCTAATCGGTCTTCCAATCTAGGAGATTTCGGTATACCGATCCTATTTTGGTATGCCGAATTAGGGCCCATCTGTTTAATAAAATGAGATTCCCATGGATTTTCCAGATTAGATTGTTTTGCCCATTTGAGATGGAATCGTGGGCCATCAAAGGTGGTCTTGAGGGACACCTGATGTGCCATTTTGATGAGGTTTTGAATAAATTTCTAAAGATATAAAATGATTTGAAAATGTTTTCAAAAGAGATGAGTCCATTTTGGAAAATAGTTTTCTTGGTTTTCTGTGTGTGGGCCGAGACACCATGGGACTGTGTCATCGGGACCATGGAATGTGACGATATTCTAGGGTAGTCGGGCGCGTCTCCTTGGTTGAGGTTGGGGACCAAGATACCTGAGATAGAGTCAACGAGTCTTGGAGGTATGAGACTCCCTAACTGTCGTCTCGAGACTAGGGTTGTGGTCCGTGGGTCGAGGTGTCTTGTAGCATGATGAGGAGGTATGATACTCTTGTTATTGCTGTGAGCACTAAGGTTCAGGTGTTGTTGGGTGTGGAGGTATGACACTCTCTCTTGAGCACCATGTGGATGACGCCATGAAGAGGCGTATCCTGTGGTGGCCAGTGCAGGTGGGACACATGCCCCATAGCTAGTAGTGTCTTGAGAGACAAGACTGCCTTCCTAGAGGGGTTGGCTTTGTAAGGGTCTTCAGGTGGAAGAATCGCAGGAAGGTGATCACTTCTGCACAGGGTGGCTTTACCGTGGTAGTGCAGTACACTTTAGTGGCTGCTTGTGGCCAGAGTTGGTTGCTTGGTGCTGGGTCTCCAGACTCATTGTATGTGGTTTTAACCAATGAGAGCTTTGTTTGTGGTTTTGGGTTGTAGAGCCTTGTTTGCTGTTTTGCCAGTGTGGGCTGCATTTGTTGTGGTTATTGGCTTGTTGGGTCTGGTTGGTCAGTTTCGGTGGTGTAGACACCCCAATATGCTTATAAATTGACCAAACCCTAATAGGATTCTAAAAAAACCTGAAAAACCAAATAAAACTTTGAAAAACCAAACAAAAGCCTATGAAAACCCTAGAAACCATAGGAAAACCCTAGAAACCCTAGAAAAACCCTAAAATACAAAACAAAACCATAAAACCTTAAATAAACCCTAAAACTTAGGTTAAGCCCTAATCCAAACCTTAAACCCTAGGTTAGGACCTAAATTAAATTCAAAACCCTAATCCAAACCCTAAACCTAGGTCAAATCCTAAGTCAAACCCTAAACCATAAGTCAAACGCTAAGCCATAAGTGAAACCCCAACAAACTTAACCACTACCCACTTCTCTCCAACAAACATAACTACTTCCCACTTCTCTCCAACAAACTTAACCACTTCCCACCTCTTCTTAACCACCTTACCCACCTCCCACTCAAACCATAACAACCAGCCAAGCCATTTGGAAGCCTATAAATAGCCCCATTTGCAAGTGAAAAAGGACTTTTGGCACTTTTGCAAAAATTGAGAGGAAAGCTCCATAGGCCTTTTCCTCCCAACCAAAGCAACTAGAGAGTTCCTGGAAGAGAGAGGAAGCTCATGGAGGTAAGAAACCAGAGGTTCCAGCCATCTCCAGCGAGCTCCGACGGCCAAGCACACTGCCAAACCAGGTACACACTCTACTGACCTCAATTCATGTTAAAAATGCTTTCCTAGGTCTTCCTTTGTCCCCCTTGATCTATTCCAATCAATCCAGAGGTCTCTCCTGGCTGGAATCAAGCTTCTAGGCCTCGCCGTCGCCGTTTTTCGGTGACTTAGGTGGGGGTGCTGGTCTAGGGCACGGCCCTGGCCCCAGAGCATTAGGTCCTCCTCTACTGGCCTCCCTCCTGCGTATCCAACCCTCTGTGCGCCGTTTCGCCGCCTCCCTGAGCCTCCACCAGAAGGTCGCCGAAATCGCGACGACTCGTCGTCGTCGGGGAAGAAGACTGTTCACCGCGACTGAACACGTGCCTCTAGCCCCGCCTTGCCTCTCCGAGCATCCAGAAACCCTCCACGGCATGCCCCAAGCACACCGGAACCTTCAGAGCCAAGCCACGAGCCCTGGATCACTCCCGTAACCATGCTCATCGGAGAAGATGACGACGACGACAGGCAAAACCCACCTTGTGTGATCATCCTCCATCTTGGCCCCTGACGGAGGGAAAATGCTCGTCTCGACGTCTCGCAGCCTCTAGGAGCTCAAAGACGCACGCTGTAGCCCTCCAGTAGCCCATTTCTCCTCCGGCACCGTCACCAGAGTGCTCCAACGACGAGGGGGACGGGTAGCCCACTCCAGCCTTTGAAGCTTCGATCCAAACCGTTGGATTTCTTCTCTTCTTCCCCTCTTGCTTCCCATAGGGTCTGATCTTGGCTCAGGCCATGGGATGGCCTCTGGAAGCCTCTTAAGCGGTCGTCGATGGCGAAGCTTTATCGCCGGCGGTCGTCGTTTCTTTTTCTTTCTAAAGAATATAAAAAATAGTTTTCTTTTAATAAAATTTCTGAAACATTTATTCTGTTACATTTAGGTCCTTATTTTATTACAAATAGGTCCTTTTTCTTACTTTTAGGTCTCCACACATTTTTCTTAAATCGTTTGAATAAAGTTTTAACTAAAAATATTGCAATATGCCTCTTGCGTTTTCCAAATAATATTTTCCAGGCTTAAAAGTTTGATAAAAACCCCTAGAGTTTCTTTTCATGCATTTTAATCCAACTTTTTTTGCATAAAGAACCTTGAACTTTTCTGAAAATTTTCTAAATACATATTTCTCTGGTTAATTTGCATTTTAGCTCCTGAACTTTTCTGAAATTATTCTGATTGCATATTTCTCTTGTTGATTTGCATTTTAGCCCCTGGACTTTTCTGAAATTATTCTGAATGCATGTTTCTTTGGATAAATTGCATTTTAGCCCTTGAACTTTCCTGAAATTATTTTGAATGCATGTTCCTATGGTAAAATTGCATTTTAGGTCCTGAACATTACATATTTCGTACTAAATGCATGCTTTCTACGGTAAAATTACTGAATTGCCCCTAAAACTTTCTGTTTTCAAACATGGATTCTTTTTCTTGCATATTTTACCCTGAATCTTTACAGAATTGCATTAAATGCATGTTTTGTTAGCAAAATTGCATTTCGACCACTAGGAATCTTCAATTTGACCAAAAATGCACAAATTTGCATATTTGACCCTAGATTTCTTCAAAATTACATGAAATGTATTTTCTATGTATTTTTGATGATTTAGCATCAAACTTTCTTGGGTTTTTTGCACAAAGGCCCATGGAATTTTCATTTTTACACTCACATGCATTTTGTATATTTTGTCGCACCTTTTCCATGCAAATTTTCTTGCATTTTCTACCTTACATTGTGCACGCATTCCTAGCTCACTTCATGCTTGGTTTTCTCATTGTTTATCAGATTTCTTCCGATTTTCGCATTTTTTGACTTGATTTGGTTTTCCATTGCCCGAGGGTGTACATTAACAGGCTTAACAAAGCCGACATTGTCCCGAAAGAGGATTATTTTCTCAAATTTGATTTTCTCGGATTTCTTCGAATTTCTGTTGATTTACGAGACGTATTCTTAGAGTTTTCTATATTTTCACGATTTTCCTCATCGCCCACAGGCATACAGTAAAGCAGAATTCTCAATGCCTACATTTGTCCCTCGGATTAACTTTTTCCCTTTATTTCATTTCTTCTCTTTGATTTGGCATGTTTTCTAGTCATCTTTAGCTTGAGCATTCAAAATAGGCAAGCACACATCCAATATACCATTTAGCAAGTAGGAAAACTAGAAAGACCGAGTTCCTCGGGCGTATGGGGGTGCCTAACCCCTTCCCCATGCGTAATAAGAATCCTTACCCTTTCTCTGGCCTGCATTGATTTGTGCATTTCATCCATTAGGCACGGAGCATACATGTTTTCTTCATGGTTTTCTTGTGTGTTTGGTTTTCCACATCTTTCCATTGAAAGACTAGGTGGCGGCTCCTTTCCTTATCCTTTCTCATCTTTCCTTGGTGTTTCCGAGTCTAGTTTTCTTCTCTGGATTCACCATCTTCGTCGTGACCGTATCTGGACTCCTTGTGTGCTTCCTTGCACTCGGTAAGGAGAGTCGTGTAGGGTTCCACCGGCATAGTCACAGGTGGTTTTGGAGGAAATGATTTACGAAATGATTTTTAAGGAAAAATTAATATAGATTTGTTTTCCGTTATTTTCATGGGGTGTGTGTTGGTTGACTTTTGTCACTCACGTTTTCTTCGTGGTTTTGGGTTGTAGGTGTAAACATGCAGATGGGTTTTAGCGTAGTGTACATAGTTTAGAGTCTCGTAGTCGCACACACAGGTTCCTAGTAGTTGACATTTCTGTTTAGCTTTTAATTTCCTGTAATTTAAATTTTTTTAAATTATTATGGAAATTAGGGGCGTTACAGACTTGGTATCAGAGCTCTAGGTTTACTAAGTTGCATTAGGCTAGGGTATTCGGTTTAGAGACTCCATAGGTGTACACAACTCAATTTTGAAGTCACTTGGCAGCAGGCTCCTCTAGATGATGCTCTAGTTGCGACCACCCAAAAGCTTAGCCCAATCAGGCCCACACTAGCCCACTCCTACCCAATTAATCTTGAAACCAAACAAATCAAATAAAATCCACTTAAAATCAAATTAATAAAACAAAAAAACCCTAATTAAGTAAAATCCACTTAAAACCCAATAAAAACACTAATTAATCATATAAAAACCCTAATTAAGTAAAATCAACTTAAATCGATTTAAAACCCAATAAAAACCCTAATTAATCAAATAAACACCCTAATTAAGTAAAATCAAATTAAATCCACTTAAAATCAAATAAAAACATAATTAATCAAATAAAAATCCTAATTAAGTAAACTCAAATTAAATCGATTTAAAACCCAATAAAAGCCCTAATTAATCAAATAAACACCCTAATTAAGTAAAATTCAATTAAAACTACTTAAAATCAAATAAAAACCCCAATTAATCAAATAAACACCCTAATTAAGTAAAATTCAATTAAATCCACTTAAAATCAAATAAAAACCCTAATTAATCAAATAAAAACCCTAATTAAGTAAAATCTAATTAAATCCACTTAAAATCCAATATAAACCCTAATTAATCAAATATTCAAAATCCTAAATCAATCCAAAAATCCTAAATAAACACAATAACCCTAAAAATCCCAAAATAAAAAAAACCTAAACTAATCAAAACCCTAAATTACAAAATTAAGAAATTAAACTAAACCCACAAAATCCAATTAAAAATCAAAAATTAAAACCCTAAAAACCATAAAAATCCCAAAATAAAAATCCGAAACCCTAAGCCCATTAAGCCCAATACTGTGCAATTGAAAATTGCAATTTCAAACTTTATAAAACTAGAAAAATAATTCTGGCGAGCTCCCTTTTCTCCGGTGACGACTCCGGTCAACCCCGAAATCTCTGAAGTATATCCACAACCACCTCGTGATCTCCGTTGAACGTCCCCAGCCCGCGCGCTTGATCCAACGGCGCCTAGTGGCCGAGGAGGTTGATCGACGGCCCTGCGGTGGTTCGCCAGGGTTTAAAACCACACCGCCGACGCTTCTTCTCAAGAGGAGAGACCTGCAAGCTTCCAGCTTTCTCCCCGTGATCCAGAGCTCTTCTACCTTGACCATCAACCCACGAAAGCATCCAACCCTAATTAACCAAGCCAACAGCCACCTTTTTCCGCAAACAAGACCCATTGGAGGCTCCTCGCTGTCGACCCTCCGCGCTAGAGAGGACATTGCACACGCCATGTACAATTCTTCTCCCTCTAGTTCAATTCCGTATAGCCTTTTAGGTCCCTTAGGGCCCTGTATCATGTCGCGGCGGAGCCAGGCTCCCCGCACACCGTCGCCTCCCCTTCCGGTGGTGGGTTCACCACCACCGGCGACCTGCGGGAAAGGCCCTCAAGGGGCCTTCCCTCCTTTCCTCCTCTCCTTCTCTTCTCCTCTCTCCTCCTCTCCTTTTCTCCTCCACAGTGCCCCCCTTCGATAGAGAAAGATGCCAGCCCGTGCCATCGCCGCCACTGCTGCAACCGCCGACGACTCTCCGCCACGGAGGCCCCCGCGTGATCCCGACATTCTTGCATCGATCCAAGGACTTCGGAAGCTTCCCCACATTGTCCTGAAGCCCTCCATGCCGCTCTGCCGCTGCCAAAGCTTCTGCGGTGACCCAACCACCTCCACCGTCCCCGTCACCGAAGACGGAGGTGGGAGGAGGCCTCCGGACCTCCTCGAGCCTCCGCGATGGCTCTAAGAGCCTCACCATCTCTTTGTGGTGCTCCCCCAGCCTGGCATGCACCCCTCTGGCCGTCAGACCGCTTCTGGGAGCTCGTGGGAGAGATCGCCGGCGGCGGAATGCCGGCGTTCCGCCGGCGATCCTTCGGTGATCTTCGAATGGGTCTTTTTAGGCCCAATTTCTTTAGTTTTTGATCATTAATTTTAAGTCCTTATTTTATTACGTTTAGGTCCTTTTTATTGCATATGGGTGCAGACATTTTCACTTTAATCCCTGTAGTTTTAATATACTTTTTATTTCTTTTATTTTCTCTGTGAATTTTGCATGTGGCCCCCTACATAGTTCATCTTTTAATTCTTAACATATTAATGCATGTTTTTATCACATCTGGGTCCCTAGAACATAGTTGCTTTACATTTAGGTCCAGAACATTTAAATTTAACCCCTGAATCTTTCTAAAATAAGTTTTCTCAGTGAAATTTACATTTTGGCCCCTGAATATTTTAAAAATCACCCTGATAATCATTAAAATTGACTTTTTATCACATTTAAGTCCTGAATATTTGCATTTAGCCCCTGAATCTTTTAAAAATGATGTTTTCTCTGTGAAATTTGCAGTCTGAGCCCTAAAATATTTAAAAATCACACTTAGTGTTAGTTAAAGTAGATTTTTTTTTACACTTTGGTCCTAGACTTTTGCATTAAGCCCCTAGAACTTAAAAAAAATGAGTTTTCTTTGTGTATTTTGCATCCTAGACCCTAGGAAACTTCATAATTGCACTGACCAACATAAAATCCCAACTTTTATCACATTCAGGTCCAGAAATTTTGCATAAAAGTCCCTGGATTCACATCAAAT
>JAMKQA010047997.1:0-13273 GCA_024699735.1 Posidonia australis | reverse complement strand
GAATCCTTACCCATCCTCTGGTTAGCAGACATCCAGCCTTCCCATTTGCATCCCATGCATTCATCCTTTTGTGGTTTTCCTCGTCTTTCCCTTAAAAGACTAGGTGGCGACTCCTTTTTTTCTTTTCTTTTATCCTTATCTTTCCCTTAAAAGACTAGGTGGCGACTCCTTTTTTTCTTTTCTTTTATCCTTACGCCTTCGCCATCATTGGCATGGCTGTGGTCTCCTCTCCACCCTTCCCTCCGAGTCGGGCTCGGTCACGGACACGGTCACACACATCTCTTTGAAATCAGTGTTTTTAAAAGTTTTTATGCACAAATGAAAAACTAACGTAAAAAATAATATACAGTTCAATTTTTTTCTAGAATAAGTATTTATTTTTTGTCAAAAATTAGTCCGAATAATCGTCACCAAATAGCCCTAAGACTCTGATCCAATGTCTTAAGTAGACCTCTCCCCATGTAATTCATTGATCCCAAACAATTCAAGCACTAATAATAGAGAGCTATTTTCTTTCTCCCATAAATAAGATGCATGGGCATTTACATAGCACAATCAATTGCAACTTGGCAAGCTTGCCATCCTGTTTCCTGTTGTGCAGGTTAATGCATCCAAAGGCACCTCTTAATCTGTTGCCCTTCGCAATACATGTTGTCTCGCATTGGTGCAACTTGTTGTTCACCGCTTGCCCAATGAAATTTCGAAGCTATAGTTTGAAATCTATGCATTCAATGGAAATCAAGCAGGTAGACGGCATTCAGTAACCAGTTGGAAGATGGTTCCATTTTATAGGAAGATTTTCTTGATAGAGAGGCCAAAATTCATCAGAGTAGAAATATCTCTTCAGATCAATCTGTGAATTTTTTTTTTCTTTTGTTTTTCTTTTCTTTTTCTCAAATCTGCTCGTCCCCAAAATGGTTGGTGAAGCTGCCACAATGTACAGGTGGAAGAAACTGCTTCTCTCACCCCTCTTGTTTTAGACCTTTTCTACCAATTGAAGTGCCAAATCTGTTACTTCTTTCTTTCTTTCTAGCCAATGTAAAATAAAACCAGCATAGCTCTTCAAATGGTTTTAAAATAAGATGATGATGGTTTAAATTTTGTGTTCATCTAAAAGAAATTTGTTGTGAACAGGCCAAATGGAGAGAAGTCTACAGTAAGAGAAGGACAAGCTAACTCTCAAAGAAGAGGTAGGTCAGGTGAATCACATCTTCCGCTAGGTTTTCCAGGAGTCAATATGGAAGTGGGGAATTGAAGTTTTGAGACAAGTTATGTGTACTTCACCTATCAATTGCCAGGAAATGAAACAGATAACAAATTGAACATGGAGGCTAAGAAGGTCCGTGCGCTTAACCTATAAACTTAAATCAAAAAAAAAAAATTGCAAAGCTCACAACACTAAGAGAATGTTTGATAGGGTTAAATTCTAACTTTTGTTTGCTTCTGATCCTTGCTTGGATCTGGTTCTCATTGCTAAATGTCTTTTTAAGAATCCACTCTAGGTTAGAATCAGTGATAATCTGAAAGAGAGTGATGAGCTACATAATCAATGGGTAGAGAAATAGCTAGGGGACTGTTTTTCTTTAGAATCCAACTTTTTTTTTTAATTCAAATGATGATATTGTCCTAGTAAAATCCATTAATTACATGAAAAGTACCATCATAATTTACGACAAGTGCCACTAAAATAACATGTTATCAATATACAAGTTTCTATGGGTAATACTTGATAGACTATATAAGACTTATCCAATGTCATTGATCTTGATGTAAAAGCGTTTCTCTTTTGTATCCACACAAGAACCACCTCTACTTCTATAGAGGGAGCCTATCAAAACAAAAGAATTGAAAGAGTTGTTATGTAATTATTGTATTGAAATCCTAAAGAGATAACCCTTTTATAACACATTCTATAACTATGTTATAACATCCTTCACACACTACTTAATTTAATGTGTCTCACAATTAAGTTAGTTCACTAATCAAGTTGGTTAAATTATATAAATTGAACATTTGGACTTAAGTCCAATAATCTCCCACTTGTCTTATCTAATTTACTTTATGTTAAAAAAAATCTTATGTGGAGCAACCACTATCTAATTGTTTAACAAGACATATTAACCTTTATTCAAGAATAACAACCATCGTAGTACTAATCATGGCGGTAATACATTGTTAAAATATATGTTCGTTCTGTATAATAAGATATTTAATATTGAATTCATAATTGAACATTTTATATGATCATTTATACTTTATGATTAAACTTACAAATATCATGATAATAAAAGTAATGTTTATTCTCTTTAATTTATTCAACGATAAAACAATAATTGTAACATTTCGAACTTTAACCTTCTTACTTAATCCTGATTAATAATAATTTATTAGTGATTAAGTTATTTTTAGTGAAGATTACTGGCTTTGATTTGTGGTGACCCAAGATTGTGCGGAGCTAAAGATGGAATAATGATGGATGCCATGGTGCCGTTGAGACCCTAATTCATGAGTTATTTCATAAATATTGGGTGCCTGAAGTATTTCCTCATTCTTTAAGGATATTTGTACAAAATTCATGCGAAAAGTTTAATAAAGAAATGAACCACGTAAAGGAGGGAGGCTATAAGTGCATGGTGTCGTGTCCCTGTATTGAAAAAGAAGGAAAGAAAGAAAGAGAGAGGAAAGAAAGCAAGGAGAGAGAGAGAGAGAGAGGCAAAGAGGAGGAGGCTGAGAGGCGGAGGAGAAGAGGAAGAGAGGGGGAGACTACCGCTAGTCTTCCACAACTGCCAAGCCTCGCCGTCGTGGTCGTCACCTTGAAGGAAGAGGAAGAAGAGTCGGTGTAGAAGAGAAGTAGAGAGAGAAGGGAAATGACAAGGTACATTCCCCTTAAGCCTTCTGTTTACTTCCAAATTGACATCTTAGCTGCATGCTAGTGTGTGGAGGATTATGGAAATTTGTTGAAGATTTTAGGGGTATTTATTGGATTTAAATGGAAGTGGTTGGTCGACTAGTGAATAATGCTCGTCTGGCTTTAGATTATGATTTCTTGCGATCCATCCAACGAATCGTTGTGTTGCTTGTCCCAAATCGTAGAGCTTGTCAAGATCTTCGATTGGATATGTGGTTTGTAGGTTGTGGATATTTGTGTGTGGTGTGCCTCTAGTTCCTACTTCAGGATGAGTTTTGGGTGTCCTGTTTTCAGTTTTAGGTTTCACCTGATTCGGTATGCCATTTTCTGGTATTGATTTGCCCTGAGCCTCTTGTTCGATATACTGAATTGGCTCATATACCAAATGGGTTTAGGGTGGCTTGGTCCCTTCTTCGGTCGTCCGTTTTCCACCGATGTACTAGACCAGGGCTAAGCTTTCGGTCGACCACTTGGAAATGATTTGTCGAACCAGGCCCTAAACCTGTTTTTGAGAATTCTAAGTGTTAATATATATATATATATATATAGAGAGAGAGAGAGAGAGAGAGAGAGACTAATTTTCTAATAGAATCCATCCCTACTTAAGATAAGTAGGGTCCTGAATCTGTCAATCGTTGAATTTGAATCTTATGGTGGATCTAATGGAAAAGGTGATTATAGTAACTACCTCTTTATTTAATGAAATTTTTTTAAATTATTGTCAATAAAATGATAGTTATTGAGATGAAGATTAATGGTTGAGATTAAGGACCCTACTTTTCTTAAGCAAGGTAGGACTCTACCTGATCATTACTATATATATATGTGTGTGGGTGTGTGTATATATTAATCTTGGAGGAGTAATTAAATTGACACAATAATGATTAGAATAATCATTAGTATGGTTTTAGGGATTGCATAAAATGAATTAGCAAGAGATCCCTTGAGTACGAGTAGACTAAAAAACGATATGACTTATAAGTAATAAGTCTTTTCCCTGATAGTTTAGAATGGACATTGGGGAACATGATGTTGTCCCTAGATCTAGAATTTGGTTAGTTTGGTATCTGGTGCGCTGAAAGAGTTTTCAGTGGCACTGTTCTAGGTGTGTTGACTCTGATCTAGTTGTGCTTCTGAGAAACATGAGCCAATAGGCGTCTCACACCTTAACACCAGAACATATGGTTCTAGTTGGGATTTGTGTTGATGCCCAGTCTTGGAAGTCAAGTGGGACTTCGATACTATTGCCTTGGTTTTGGTGTAACTATCTGGGCCTGATAGGAGAGCTATCTAGGCTTTGTTTCTTTTTAATTACGACTTCTAGTTTTCATTTTTCGTGCAGCTTTGGACATAGTGTTTTGTGGTTCGAAAAATATTTAAATGATTTTGAAAAGGATTTTGGAACCAAAAGAAATGTATTTACTTGCAAAGGTTTAAGCGATTTGTTAAAGGAATTTTTGAGTAATTTGAAAAATGATTTTTCAAAAGATTTAAAAGCATAACCTCGAGTTGGTGGTTTTTCTTGTGGTGTTTTGATGCAGTTCTAAAAATGGTTGAAATGGATTCTGACAAAAATTTGGAAAAGACTTGCATGGCTTTGCAAAGGTTTTGAAAGATTTTTCAGAGTTTTCTGTTTACTGAGGCTAACAGATTGGCAGAGCGTGTTACTAAGACCAGAGGATGTAACTACATCCTTGGGTGGTCGAGCACGTTGCCTAATGTGAGGCTAGAGACCAAGATGCTGAGATAAGTATTCATTGGATTCTAAAGGTATGAGACTCCAGGATTGTCGTTCACAAGACCAAGGCTAAAGTTCGCGGGTCAAGGGTTGGTTGGACTTAGAGGTATGATACTTTGCTTTTTCTTGGTGCCGAAGACCTAGGATACTAATTGTACATAGAGGTATAGTGACAGCGAACCCAAGAGTATGAGACCTCTGTGTAGCTAGACATAATTGTGAATGGATTTTTAGGGGGTGATTGATGGAGAGTTGTCGTCGTGTCCACTCACTTTGATAACTCTTGTGATCGCCACTTGTCCTTTGCTATGCCTGTTGACAAGACACCTATGGGAGATGGGTTGTGATGAATGTGGGTTCTGTGGGTTCTCAGTTCACTGGATCGACTACAGGATGTCGTTCAGTGACGTTCTCATGCTATGTAAGATCCTTCTCTTCAAAAATAAATAAGAAACAAAGACAAGTATGGATTAGACTACATGTAGTAAACAGAACAAGAAATAGAAATAACAACATGAATAAACAAGTTTAACACTAACCGAAGGGTGGTTCCCCGCATAAATATACCATGGGCTATTATATGAATGCAAAGTTTTTATGAAAAAATAATGAATAAAAATGGAAGATACTCCCTTTATCCTTAGTGCATTGACGTAAGGGTTGGAGAAAGTGGATGGTTGACGGAACTCTGGAAATGCACTTTGGTTTTGGATGGATAAGATCTCTGTGAATCTAGATTTCTCATAGAATTTTGTAGGACTTCGCCTAGGGTTTTTTCTTTCTCTAGGCAACCTTTCTCTAATTTCAGAAGGCCTCCTCTAATGCTCAAGGCCTAAGAGTCTATTTATAGAAGGCTTTCTAATGTCCTATCTTGTAGGAGGATCAGGAGATAATACCTAGATATCAATAAAATATCTAAGATAAAAATCAAATATTTTATCTAGATATTAAATTTAAATCCAAATTCAATTTTTAAAATCAGATATTAAAATATCAAAACATCCTGTCACAAATTTAAGATTTTTCATACTGAAAATATATATTTAGAAGATATTTAAGTTCAAACAATGCTTTAAAAACAATATCTTCTAAAAAAAAGCAACTAATTTCATGGATATTTTTGACCTAATCTTAATTTGTAACTACTTGAATATTTTAGATTTTATCTTTATTTTTAAACATCAACTTGAATTAAATGTAGTTATAACATTCAGAAATATGGTAACTAACACAAAATCTTATCGTTGATAAAAATAAAGATATAATTTTAAACCTGATGTCATCCACTTTTTTAGAATTTTCCTGAATTAGTTGTTATTTTTTATAATATATGTGATATACCATATATGATATATATATGATACATCATATATCATATATTTAAGTGCTAGGAAAATCATAGAAATATTAATAATTATGGGAAAAACATTATAATACTTCTTAAAAATCCCATATATTATATTAAAGCCCAAGATAACAAAATATGTCGAGAAAGAATCCTAGGATACTCATCACTTGTGTATGTGGCGACAAGTCTCGTTGCCTATGTCTGTGGCATCAAGTTCCGTCGCCTTTCAAATAGGCGATGAGTTGGGCTTTTCACAATTTCACCCTCTATCTTTTATATTAATTCACAGAGATACATTAAGAGTCCGAAAATACTTCAGAAATTCCATAAAATCATAAAAACATCTTCTTTAAACTCAAAATACTCAAATCTGCCACTAATTTGAGTAAGGTGGGAATACTAACTCTGCTATAGCTAATGATTCGCACCAGAAAATGTTTAAGGGACTCGAACCTACCACTAGCTCGAGTGGGTTAGCTCCACTACAGCTAACAACCTTGAATCAAGTAAAATAAAAATGTTTTTAAAGGCATCATGAAAAATTTGGAAAATATGTTATATTTCCTCAACCATGCGATCTGGGGCATCTCAAGGTTCCTATCCTATATGGACTCTAGGAAATGCGAAAATGGGATATCTACACACCTGAAGAAAGTTATAATACAAATAAGACAAATCAAGACGGTCACCCCTAAGCAAAGAATAGATAGCTGGGGCTGAGAAAACACGCATCATGAACTTTTTCATGTTAGTTGTCCCATACGGCAACGAGAAGTTGGCGTCCAGGTGGGAGCCCCCAATGTGACGCACACCAAGCAGGCTAGCAACCTCCTCCATCAAGATAGTCATTTCACACCCACTAAGGAAAAAAGGGTGAGTTTGAGGGTACCAGATTGCACATAGAGCATGAAGCAATGACCAATTTAGAGTAGTATCCAACAAATCCAGAAGCCCACCTAATGACATACGGGCTAGAACAGATCTCCTTTCCTTAACCCAAGGCACAAACTCTTTTACCTAGGGAGAATTGTAGGAGAAGTCATGATCAAACTAAGGCATTTTTGTAAAATTAGTGATTTCCTATGAAGGTCACTTATCAAACCAAAAATAATAAGGAGGACAAAAAACGAAAGGAAAAATTTGAAAAGGGAAAAGAAAAGAAAAGGAGAGCAAACCTACCTTCCCGGCTTGAATAAGGGACATCATATGCCCCTCAATGGCTCCCAGAGGAGCGACAATCCTCCTGCCATGATACATGGGGATGTTGGGGATCAAAACAGAGACCATGAACACAGAGCACGAATCAAGGGAGCGAGCAAAAAACAAGCAAGTAAAGGTGAATGCAAAAGGCCAAGATGAATACCTAGAGAGGGCCAAATACTATTTTATAAGCACAGGAAGAGGTGTCAGAGGCTCCTCTATGTGGAAATTAAGATAATCACGGAGCATTACAAAAAATTAGTCAATAACTGGAATGGAAAGAAAGGATTCTGATCTAGATGTGTTGTATGCCCAAACTGGGGTGTTTAACGTTGAACAAGTGGAATGTAGCATTCAACACCCACAGTAAACATTGAACGCCCAAGATAAGGCGTACAACACTCCTATAGCTTTTTAAGCATTGAACGCCTATCATGTCAGTGTACAACGTTGTACGCCCTAGAGCTGTCGTTCAACACTTATTAGATTCCTTACTACATTAAATTTGACTATGGCTTCCCCCAACACATGGATAAGGTGCAAAATGGATTTCCACTAACTCCAAGAGCTTGTACAAGTTAAAATGCATGTGTGGGCACTAATTTCATAATCTTTCAACTTCTGAGCTGTCCATAATCACCTATCATGGCTTTTGACGAGTTAACAACTCATTTAAGTGTCAATTACCTTGAAAATCAATTTTAAAGCGTGTAGGTTAAATCCATATTCATAGCTCTGTTAGTTATTTATCATTACACATGTTAGAGCTTATTTCAAGTTGATCTGAATTAAATGCCATTATTTTGAGTATCACTCAAGACCTTGGCCATTTCTAATTCATTTTAACTTAAAGAAAAGAGGGGAAAAGAGAAGAAATAAAAAGAAGGAAAAGGAAAGGGAAAAAAGCGTAACAAAAGAAAAAATAATAATAATACGTACCTTCCTACTCATCAGGATATTCATAAGATAACCAGGAACAATCTCCAGACAAAGCTGCACATGGTCAGAAGGGGATGAAAAATTGGCCACTCTGAAGGCATGACGAGGAATATCACCCAAGTCCATGAAGCCAACAGGCAATGCCTTAGTAGCAAAAAAGAATAAAGAAGAAGAAAATCTACGATGAGCTCAGAAGACATGCTAGGAGAGGTTTATATAGGTATGAATAATTAACTCATAATTCATGCATATTTTATTCCCATATTTGTCTATTTTTTATATAAATAATATTACTCGAGGTGTTTTGTACAAATTTTGCAGAACGTGAGGACTTAGAAAGAATCTACGAAAAATAAGGGGAAAAAGAATAATTGTGCCAGAAAAGAAGAGATTTTTGTATGGAAAATTCTAGAACTATGTAAAGAGGTCAAACACATATTTTCTATGTGCCTAAATACTAATAAAATATTAGTCAAGCTGTGGAAAAAGTCAAAGAAGATCCTAGATGATATGGACACTTCCTAGGCACCCAGATGCAGATCTAACGCCTCTCAAGCACCTGCACTAGATATTTTTGACTTGGTCTTCTTTGGATAAGATTCTCACTTGTAAATATCTTGTATTCAAAATTCAAGATTAAATTTTGTATTCAGATTTGTCTCTGACATATGTAAGTCATTGTAAGCCTATAAATGGACCCCTTATGTAGATTTATGGATGGAAGGTTTTAGGCTCTCTTTCTTTTCTTGTATTTTGGGAGATCCTAAAGATCATCAGTGTAACCTCAGGTTCCCTTCAATAAAAAAATTTTTATTTAATTCTGTCTTCTCTTTTTCCTTCTTCTCCTTCTTTTATTTTAATGTTTTATGTTATCATGCTTGGCTAATCTTCTACATCTATGGCAAAGATGAATATTTAGATTGAGATGTGTGATCATTTTTTTTTTCTCTTTCTCCTTGTGTTTCATGCAATGAATATGTGGATTGGATGTATATTACATAGACCATTCAATGAATCTAAAAACTTTGATAGATTAACATTGATTTCATCTTTTTAGTCTATGCTTAGGGAATATTTAATTGGGGGTTATGTATATAATCTCAATTCCATCATATGTTATCTGATTTAATTTAATTTGTGTGTTTTTTCCTTGACTTGATAGTCTATGGTACATTGCATATAGATTATACTTGTTAAGATAAGAATCATTAAATCAAGTTATTTAGATCAATAAAAAGGGGAGGGAGTAAACAGGATCATGCATTCTCAATTCTATATAAATGGATTCGACACCGTAGGTTTTAATTCATTGGATAGCATTCTAATAGTCTAGTGTTAGATTTTCCTTTTCATATCAACTTTCTCAACTCCTTATTTTCAATAACTGGTAATAAATCTTTGATTCTAAAACACTTTTCTCTGTGGAATCGACTCATATTTGTCACGTACTACATAGTATATCGTGCACTTGTGATAATTAAATAAGACACATCAATGAACACCCCAAAAGAGGTAACAATCACGAAAAATCTGATCCAATCAAAAGGATTGCTTCCCAAATAACAATCACAAGAAAGGAAAGTGGACAGTCTAACCCAAAGTGTTTACCGCTCCAAAGTAGGCGTTTAACGTTGAACGGCATCTTTCAGGCATACAACACCTCTAGCAAATAAAGGAAACAATTTAAAGTATAGAACGCTATAGTTTGGGCATTTAACGCAGACAATGAGCAAAGAGAAGGCAAAAGAAAACAAAGGCCAACGTAACTAGCTGGAATGAGGTCACCTCCATTTCCCAACACCTGAGAGCATCATAGGCCTCAAGATCGCTAACTTACGTGTCGTAAGACGACGGTCCCAATGAAGAGTGTAGGCTACACTCAATGAAAGGGCAACCAACTATGATAAATTACATTTATGTGTTAGTCTACTCTAGATGGTGAGTCGTATTCTTGAGCCATCCTAGTATATAAATCAAAGCAAACCGTAAGGAAGGAACCCCACCATTTAGGATTATGCATTGCATGTCAAAACTGTCCTCTTTACATTGCCACTAGCATGCATACATGCAAAGCATATTACATTGCATCATATTGCATTTTGAGTGGTCATCGGAGTTGGCTATATCCAATCTCACCAACCTACCTCAGACTTCCTCACTCTTGTGTCAGTTGTCTCGAGTCATTCCTTTGTGACCCCTTCCGATTACGCTTGAGGCCAAATCCTTCCATTTGACCCTTCAGGTTACGTCCGAGGAATTCTCCTTCTAGTTTGATCATTCGGGTTACATTCGAGGAAGTGTTCTTTCAATTTGACCCCTCAGATTACGCTTAAGGCCATGTGCTTTCGATTTGATCACCTTAGATTACGCCTAAGGTTGAATCCTTCATTTGACCTCTCAGATTACGTGTAACGCCCCACATTTTCTACAATAATTTAAAACAAATTAAATTACGGGAAAATTAAAGCCAAACAGTAAATATCTAACTACCAGGAACCTGTGTGTGCGGCTAGGAGATCCAGACTATATGCACTACGCTAACCCTCTGCTTGCCTGCACTTGTAAACAAAAAACACGAGGAAAAATGTATGAGTGACAAAAGTCACCCAGTACACACCCCAAGAAAAATTATGGAAAACAAAACTTTAATTAATTTTCTTTTTAAATTCATTTCACAAACCATTTCTCAAAAACCTCACGAGCTAGGCCCACACCGGCCAAAACCACAATCGACGACGCTCTACTAGCCCAAAACCACACACAGTGAGTCGAAAAGCCTAGCACCAGGCAACCAAACTCTGGCCACAAGTAGTCCATCGAAGAGCCACCAATAGCGTCTGCACTGCCATGACGTGCTACCTTGTGCAGGAGCCGTGTCGTTTTGTGATTCTCCTACTTGGAGAACCCTCACAAAGCCAACCCCTCCCTGGGAAGGCTGTCTTGTCTCTCAAGACGCTACCAGCTACGAGGCACGTGTCCCACTTGCACTGGCCATCACAGGGTACACCTCCTCACGACATCCTCCACACACGGTGCTCAGGAGGGAGTGTCATACCTCCACACCCGACGACACCCGAGCCTCAGTGCTTATAGCGACAGCAGGAGTATCACACCTCCCTATCTTGCCACAAGACACCTCAACCCGTGGACCACATCCCTAGCCTTGAGACGACAGTCAAAGGGTCTCATACCTCCAAGACCTGATGCCCCGTAGCCTCAAGTACCTCGGCCCCTGACCTCAACCAGGGAGTTGTGCCCGACCACCCGAGAATGTCCTCACATTCCCTGGTCCCGACGACACGGTCCCACATTGTCTCGGCCCGCACACAAAAAACCAAGAAAATATTTTCCAAAACAAGTCAACTATCTCTTTGAAATCCATTTTCCAAAATCATTTTCATATCTTTGAAAACTCTTCCAAAACCTCAGCAAAACGGCACATTGGGTGTCCCAGGGGACCACCACTAACGGCCCACAATCCCATCTCACAGGGACAATACAAACCAATCCGGAAAACCACTACATTAAACTATATTTTCCAAAAATCTAGGAAAAACCCTGCCAGACCCTAGCATATGGCCCACGCGTCTGGCCCACTGCCTTGTCACTTTCGTCCGAACGCCAACAGAGCCTGGACCAGAGGCTAGAACCGCTGCTGAACCCACGCATGTGGCCCGTGCAATCGGCCCACACCCCCAGTATTCTGTCAGGATTCAAGCGACTTGCAGCATGGCACCCAGAAATCGCCCAAGATGGGAGCTCCGATTGGATCCTCCAAACAACCACCAAAAAACTCGAATAAAAAATATGTGGTAAACCCTCTAGTCTACTCCAAAACCCAACATACAAAACCTAAATCCATTTACCATGCATCAAAATATACAATCACAAAGCCAAAAGGGTCAAAATGATCCAAAACACACCAACCACCATAAATATCCATAAATGCCACGATAAATTCCCAAAAAATCTAAAATATTAAATTTAACATAGATTACATGCATCCTAGGCATTTCTACCATTTTACATGATTTCTACACCTTAAAATGGGGATACGTACCTGAAACGACCTCCAGTGATCTACAGCTGACTCCGGCGAACTCTGGTGGCCCCGCACGTCCTCTGCCACTCTACGACCCCAAGGACATCACTCCGGAGCTTCCCAGGCCACCACGAGCCGCCGCAAGCCACTCCCTTTCGTCTCCCACTCTCGGGCTCTCTCTGTCTCCCACACCCACCCGCAGTGGAAGGAAGAGTGAAGAAGATGATGGAGGAGTGGAGAGGGAAAAGGGAGGAGGAAAGGAAAGGAGGGAAGAAGGTTGAGCTCCGGTGCGTCGAAGGAGGCTCGCCCCAAGCACGCATTAAATACATGGGGAAGAGGTTGTCGTGCACCTGCCCGCTGTAGACACCCCGATTTTGAGGTGACTCATTGATAATTTTCCAGATGATGCTTTGGATGTGGCTGACCCTTGAATCCCATTAGCCAGATCAACCCTAAGCTTGCAATAGGCCGTAAGCCCAATTAGAAAACCAGACAAGTAAGGGAGAGCACCTAGCTGGCACACTTATCCAGCACATTTAGCTAGCACACCTACCTGGCACAGTTATCCAGCACATTTAGCTAGCACACCTACCTGGCACACTTATCCAACACATTTAGCTAGCACACCTACCTGGCACACTTAGCCGGCACACTTACCTAGCACACTTGTCTAGCACACCTAACTGGCACATCTGCCTAGCACACCTACCTAGCTCACTTAGGTGGCGCACATACTTGGCGCCCAGCCAGTTCTCAGGCTGCTGGCTGCTGGCTTTCCACCTCCCATGGCTGTTACCTCCAGCAACGAATATGCCATGGAATCTTCCAGGCTTTTCGTCTACGAGGCTCCCTGTATTCTCCATGGGTTACCCTTGAAAATTCCTTATAAATAGACACCTATAGGTAGCCATTTGAGAGATTAGAAAGTTCAAGACACACAATTGCAACCAGAATTCTGCAGCTGTCCCTTTGAGTTCTTAGCTTTCTTCTTGCATCCAGGGATATTCTCAGCCCTTCCAAAGCATCAAGGAGCTTATTATCTTGGGTCTTCTTTGAAGGAACATTTAGGACAAGGTAGGCCTTCTCACTTTTCCTTTT
>JAMKQA010047995.1:0-15079 GCA_024699735.1 Posidonia australis | reverse complement strand
GAGGAGTGGACTAAGCCGGGGTTGGCTGAACCACTATAAATCCATTGTGTTTGCGATTGATTGTATTGTGTGCTAATCTCTTAAATTGCTTAACAAATTACCAAAGACATAATTAAAACCGAAAATCTCTATTCACCCCCCCTCTAGAGAAGCTTTAGTATCCAACACAATCTAGTAGCTCTCTAGGACTACACAATAGTGAGTCGTGCACTTGAATTTTTGGTTGTTGTGTTTTTGTAGTGATGGCAAGAAGATGTCTCGCCTGGCCACATCTGTGGTAAGGCCCTTGTGCCCAACTCTTAGACGGGACAGGGTAGTGCATGGAGAGGTATGAGATGAGAGTTCGGCAAGATAATGCATGATTTCGCCCAATCCTTCGGCAGTAGTAGCAAGGATGAGGCGAAGGGAGACCCGTGGATTAATCAATTCTACCAGCTTGACGTGCCAACTTTTGATGGGTGCTGTACACCAGAGGAATGTGAGGCTTGGTTCTTGGAGGTGGAGAAGATCTTAAAGGGGATCGAGTGTCCAGCAGAGAAGTGCGTTCGGATCGCAGCGTTTTAGCTCAAGGGTGTTGCAGATCAATGGTGGAGGGTCGTGCGTCGTATCAAATTCCCAAGTGCGGACCTGCTGATGATCTCTTAGGAGGAGTTTTGAGACGCGTTCTCTAAGAGGTTTTTCCCTGAGTATGAGAGGGATAAGTTGGAAAGAGAATTCTGGAACCTGAAACAGGGGAGCTAGATTGTGGCAAAGTATGAGTCGTCCTTCCTTTGGCTTGAGCAGTTCTCTCAAACTGTAGTTTCCAAGAAGAACAAAGCCAAGAAATTCGTAGAGGGACTCAATCCTGAGCTGAGATCCAGAGTTATTGGCTTCAAATGCCAGACTTTAACGAATGCTGTTGAGCTTGCAAGCTGCTATGAGGACGATCGTAGGCTGTTCTAAGAAGAGTATCCTAACAAGGAAAGGGGCGGAAGTCTGTCTCTTGACCTTTTGTCTCTCGACCCTCCATTTCTTGACCGTCAGTGACTGGAGTGCCAAGTTCTGGGAGTTCTGGTAGCTCTGGGAAGAAGCGTAAGGAGCGGCTTACTTCTAGTAGGGAAGAGAGTGTGGGTTTCAGCCATGCAGGATCCAGTAGTGGCTCAAAGATGGGACCATGCCACGTCTGTGGCAAGAAGGGGTATGTAGCGGCGTAGTGTTGGCACAGGCAGAGGAGCTTAGATAGTGTAGTATGCTACAACTATGGGAATTCCAGCCACTATCAGAAGGATTGTCCCAGTAAGCCAAAGCCAATAGGAGATGTGCCACGTCAGCCTACCAAGGGGAGAGTGTTCTCCATTGCTGCCCTAGATGTTGATCCATCTAGAGATGTGGTAGAAGGTGAGAACTAGTACGGTTGTATGAATTGAACCCTGTCTTGTAATAATGGATCCTATCTGTGATCAACACTATCTTTTATTATGATTATGATTATGGTTATGGTGTGTTGATGATAGGATCTTTTCTTGTGGCTGATCGGATGGCCCGAGTCTTGTTCGCCTCTAGGAGTTCATTTTCTTTTATCTTCGAGTCATTTACTTCTGAGATCGGGACGAGGCTAGCCAGATTGGCATTCCACATGGATGTAGTCACTCCATTGGGAGAACATAGTCTAGTGTGGAGGTATTTGAGACCAGTTGATGTACAGTTAGGGGATAGGAATTTTCAGGCCAGTTTGATTCTAATGGATTTGCAGGATTATGATGTTATCTTGGGAATGGACAGGTTGGCACAACATTCTTTTGTGATAGATTGTGCCAAGAGAAGAGTTCTGGCAGAGTGTCCAGGCCAAGGCTGGTGTGTGGTACAAGGCACTAGACCAGGTGAGCCTAGAAAAGTGATTTCTGCTATCTAGGCTTGTCATCATTTGGCAAAAGGCAGTGTGGGCTATTTGGCCTCTGTGATAGTTTCTACTTCGCCTGTGATTTGAATTCAGGATTTTCCAGTGGTACGGGAATATACTGATGTTTTTCCAGAGGAATTTCCTGGAATGCCACCACACAGGGAAGTGGAGTTTGCAATTGATTTGGTGCCGAGATCAGGTCCTATTTCCAAGGCTCTGTACAGGATGGCACCTACTATGTTAAGGGAGCTATGGAATCAGCTGCAAGAACTGATGGATAAGGGATTCATTCGTCCCAGTGTTTCACCTTGGGGAGCACTGGTTCTATTTGTTAAGAAGAAGGACGGTTCACTTTGGCTCAGTATAGACTACCAAATGTTGAACTAGATCACGGTAAAGAACAAGTACCCACTGCCTAGGATCGATAACTTGTTCGACCAGTTGTAGGGAACATCAGTGTTTTTCAAGATAGACTTGAGATCTGGATACCATAAGTTGAGGATCAGTGAGTTAGATGTGTAGAAGACAGCCTTTCACACCTGTTATGGACATTTTGAGTTTTTGGTTATGCCATTCAGCTTAACGAATGCACCAGCTTCTCTTATGGACCTGATGAATAAGGTGTTCATGCCCTATTTGGATCAGTTTGTGGTCATCTTCGTGGATGACGTTCTGGTGTATTCTCCAGATGTTCAAACCCACCGGAGACATTTGGGGATTGTACTGGAGACATTGAGGCAGCATCAGCTTTATGCCAAGTTCTCCAAGTGCGCGTTTTGGCTAGAGGAGGTATCCTTCCTTGGTCATATCATTCTAGGAGAAGGCATTAAGGTAGATCCAGCCAAAGTGGAGGTTGTAGGTAGTTGGGCCAGACCAAAGACAATAACTGAGATTAGAAGTTTTCTCGGCTTGGCAGGATATTATAGGAGATTTATTCAAGATTTCTCCAAGATTGTTGCACCATTGACCAGACTAAGCAGAAAGGAAGTGCACTGTGCCTGGGATTGGCAGTGCGAGGAGAGCTTCAATGAGTTGAAGGCTCGTTTGGTGTCAACCCTAGTATTGACTTTGCCTTTTGGATGTGGCGGTTTTATAGTCTACAGTGATGCTTGTGGTATTGGTTTAGGGTGTATGCTGATGCAGCATGGTAGGATGGTGGCGTATGCCTCGCGTTAGTTGAAAGATCATGAGAAGAATTATCCCACCCATGATTTGGAAATGACAGCTGTTGTGCTTGCCTTAAAGATTTGGAAGCATTATTTGTATGGTGAGTAGTTTGAGGTGGACACAAATCATAAGAGTCTAAAGTACATCTTTACTCAGAAGATTTGAACTTGAGATAGAGGCGCTAGGTGGAGTACATCAAGGATTATGATTTTAGTTTGTCGTACCACCTAGTGAAAGAAAATGTGGTTGCAGATGCTCTGAGCAGACGCTCTCATGTCATGGCTAGCTTGATGATTCGTTAATGAAAATTGTTGGAAGGATTAGTGGAGTGCAGACCTCAGAGACAGCTTCAGGGAGCTGCCAGAGTGGTGTTGGCCAATTTGTCTGTTTGCTTGAGGATGATCGAGGCGATTGTCACAGCTCAGCAATATGATTCTTTTGTGTCAGACATCTGGAAGAAGTTGGAAGCTGGTAATGCCCTCACTTTTCAGTTGGGGTAGACGGTTGATTAAGGTACTATCTGAGATTGTACGTGCCTCAAATAGAGGAAATCAAAAACAATCTACTAGAAGAAGCTCACCGCTTTAGACACACTATTCATCCAGAAAGCACCAAGATGTATAAAGACCTGAAGAGGAATTTTTGATGGCTTGGGATGAAGAGGGAGATTGCTAAGTATGTGGTGAAGTGTGCAACCTACCAGATAGTGAAAATAAAGCACCAAAAGCCCAGAGTGACTTTGCAGCCTTTGGATGTCTTAGTGTGGAAATGGGAAAATGTGTCGATGATTTTGTGATAGGTTTGACATGAACCCTAAGAAAGAATGATATCGTTTGGGTGATAGTGGATCGCCTTACAAAATCAGCACATTTCTTACTAATGAGGGTGAATCTTCCTTTGGTAAAGCTGGCAGAGTTGTATGTTGCTAAGATTGTGAGATTGCATGGTGTCCCAGTGTCTATTGTGTCAGACAGAGACACGAGATTTACATCGAGTTTCTGGGGAACTTTGCAGGAAGCTTTTGGCACAATGCTGAACTTTAGTACAGCCTTCCACCCCTAGACGAATTGCCAGATAGAGAGGACCATCCAGACAGTAGAGGACATGTTGAAGGCCTGTGCCTTGGACTTTGGTGGTAGCTGGGAGGATCACTTACCTCTGATTGAGTTTGCATATAGCAACAGTTACCACGCCAGTATTGGTAAGGCTCCATATGAGGCATTGTATGGCAGACCCTGTAGGACACCCACTTGCTGGAGTGAGGTGGGTGAGAGACAGTTAGTTGGCCTTGAGATCGTACAGCAGTATGAGGGCAAGGTGGATTTGATCAGGAAGAGGCTATTGTCTGCCTAGAGCTGGCAGAAGAGCTATGCTGATAAGAGGCAAAGACCTCTGGAATTCGAAGTAGGAGACCTCGTTTTCCTAAAGGTGTCACCGACCAAGGGTGTGATGCGGTTCGGTAAGAGAGGCAAGTTGAGCCCAAGATACCTCAGATCATACCAGATTACTAATAGGGTTGGTGAGGTGGCTTACAGACTAGATTTGCCTCCAGAGTTGGCTGGTGTACACAACACCTTCCATGTATCCATGTTGAGGAAGTGTTTGGCCAATGTGTCCCAAGTGGTACCAGTGCAGCCAGAAGAGTTGCGGGAGGATCTCTCTATGGTGGAAAATGCAGTGTAGATAATGGACTGGAAAGAGCAAGTCCTCAGGAATAAAGTGATTCACATGGTGTTAGTTCAAGAGCAACACCATGGTACAGAAAAAGCTACCTGGGAGTGCAAGGTGGACATCCAGAGACAATACCCCTACTTGTTTTATTAAGAGCTGAATTTCGAGGATGAAATTCTTTTAAGGGGGTAGGATGTGACTGTGACCATGCCAGTGGAACCCTGCACGACTCCTCGGTGCGTGGAAACACACGAGGAATCCCGATATGGTCATGGCAAAGATGGTGAATCCAAGGAAGGAGACTCGACTTGGAAACACCAAAGAAGGATAAGGAAAGGATAAGGAAAAGGAGTCGCCATGTAGTCTTTTAATGGAAAGACGAGGAAAACCAAACACAAAGAAAACTCAAAGAAATCAATGCAAAGAAATACATGCGGGCTCCGTGCCTAATGGATGAAGTACGTAAATCAATGTGGACTAGAGAAAAGGGTAAGGATTTTTGTTACACATGGGGAAGGTGTTAGGCACCCCCATGCGCCCGAAGAATTTGGTCTTTCTAGGTTTCTTGCTTGCTAATAATCTAGTGTATGTATGCTTGTCTACTCTTAATGCGCATGCCTTAGATGAATATGAAAACATGACAAATCTAAGAGAAGAAATGAATAAAAGAGAAATGATAAGGAAAAGAATCCGTGGGACAATGTAGGCATTGAAAATGTCACTTTACTGTATGCCCTTGGGCGATGAGGAAAATCATGTAAAAATCAGAAATGTTCAGAAAGCATCACGTAAAATAGTGGAAACTAGGAAAATCTGAGAAAATTAAATAAGAGTAAATAATCCTCATTTGGGTCCATGTCGGCATTGTCAAGCTTGTTAATGTACCCCCTCGGGCGATGAAATTCCAAATCAAATCAAAATCATGAAAATCGAAGGAAATCTGGAAAATAACATGGAAACTATGTTTGAATAAGTTTGAAATGTGTGTGCAGGATACGAGATGATATGCATGAGAATATATGCATGAAAAAGAATAACAAGGTGTACAAATGAATGTGTGGATGAGATATGTAAGTTTCCAAGGGCCTCTGTGTAAAAAAACTGAGATTTCCAAGGTTTAACCTACAAATGTGCCAAGAAACAAATTTCTATACAATTTTATGGAAGTTGGGGGTTAAATGTACAAAATTATGCATTTGAGGTAAAAATTGTGATTCCCAGGGTCTAATTTGTAAATATGACAGTAAAATATGTATTCAGTGTAATTTTAAAGAAACTCAGGGTTAAATGAGTAAATTAGTGGACTCATGGATGAAAATATGAATTTGCAGGGTCTGATTTGTAAATGTGCCAGAAAAACATATGTTCAGTGTAATTTAAAAGAAATACATGGTTAAATGTGCAAATCTATGTATTTTTGGGTAAAAACATGAATTTCCAGTGTTTGGTTTGCAAACGTGCTAGAAAAACATGTGTTCAGTGCAATATTAGTGAAGTTCAGGGCTTAATATGCAAATCAGTGGACTAATGATGAAGGAAAACAATGTCAGAGGTTTTAAGTCAAAAATTCAGGACCCGAAAGTTCATAAAAAGAAGTGCATAGTCCAAACTAAAAACTTTTCAAAAACAAAAAATTATTAAATGATTTACAACTAAATGTAGGGACTGGGATGCAAGATGAAGGACCTAAATGCAAGAAAAGAAGTTTTTAACAAGAAATTTAAAAAAGATAGAATGACGATCGTCGACGATTGAACCTCGCCAACGACGACTACCTGAGAAGCCATCTAAGGCTTCCCTAGCACCCGATCATACATCCAAACATCTGATGAGCATGAGGGAAAAGTGGAGAGAGGATCTATCGGCTCCGATGAGACATCGAACGACCATAAGCTTCCTCCAACCTCCCTCGCTGGCGTCGTGATTCCGACGATGGGCCGGGAGAAGAAAGAGTTGCTGGAGGCTGGGGAACAGTGACTTGATGCTCCTAGAAGGTCGACGGGACGGAGAGGGGGAGATTCCAACACCTGGAGGCAAGAAAGCAGAGTGAGCTCCTACCCTGACCTTGCTTGCCGTCGTCTTTGGTGAAGTCGACTGTCGGAGGCAATCGAGGCTCGAAGCAGGGCGTTGAAGCTTTCGAAGTCTAGAGGGATTGGAGAGGAAGGTCTTCCACTAGACAAGAGGGAATGGTGATGTGTGGGACTCCTGGTCGAGCTCCGACTGCAAGTCGTCTTCTCTGACGATGGTAACGACTGCGGGCGGTGAGTGGAGGCACTGGGAGAGTGGGATATTGCTCCTGGTAGCTCAGCGAAGCTCGGAAGGAAACGTGGAACCCATTTGTGAACTCAGGGATCTCTTGGTTCGAGTTGTGCACTCAGTGGGTCACCGTTCGACAATCGTTGGCGACGTTGCTCCAGTGGCTAATAGAGGCAGCGTCGTGGCTTCCAAAGAGGTGGAAAAGCTTGTGGGGAAGACATCTAACCTTTTCACACTCTCGGGGATTTGAATTGCACAGTAGGTTCTCCTCCCCACCTAGCTCTCCGGAAAATGGGTCCGGTGGCTAATAGAGTTCAAAATTCCAGCCAAGGAACTACATATCTCCACTACTATGGCTCTAGGGAGGTTGAGGAAGACCTTGGGAATTAAATGCAATGAGAATTCACTGGATCAAAGGCTTACCTGCACCTGCAGTGGTTGGAGGCTACTTCAAGTCACCGGAGCTCGCTAGAGAAGACAACCGGAGCTAGCCTGAGCTCAAAATTGCTCCTCCTTCGAGTCTCCTCAGTGATTTGATCCTCCTCTGATTGCTTTGGTTGGTGGTTGCTCAAATTTGGTGGTCTTCCCCTCCTTGATTTTCCCTTTCCAATTTTCCTCCCCCTTTTTTTTTTCTTTTTCTTCTTTGCAAATGGGGGTATTTATAGACTTGCAATTGCTAGGTTGTTTGGGTTGTTATAGGGTGTTTGTTGAGGTTGTTATGATGGAGTAGGAGGTAGTTAGGTTGTTAGAGTTTGTTTAGTTTGTTATTGTTTGTTGAGGTTGTTATGAAGAAGTGGGAGGTAGTTAGGCTGTTAGGGTTTGTTTAGGCTGTTATAATTTGTTGAGGTTGTTATGAAGAAGAGGGAGGTAGTTTAGAGTTGTTAGGGTTTGTTTTGGTTGTTATAGTTTGTTGAGTTATTATGGATTGGGAGGTAGTTTAGGGTTTATTTAAGCTGTTATAGTTTGTTTAGGTTGTTATAAAGAAGTGGGTGGTAGTTTAGAGTTGTTAGGATTTGTTTAGGTTGTTATAGTTTGTTGAGGTTATTATGAAGGAGTGGGAGGTAGTTCAGGTTGTTATAGTTTGTTGAGGTTATTATAAAGAAGAGGGAGGTAGTTAGGTTGTTAGAGTTTGTTTAGGTTGTTATAGTTTGTTGAGGTTGTTATGAAGAAGTGGCAGGTAGTTTAGAGTTTGTTTAGGTTGTTATAATTTGTTGAGGTTGTTATGAAGGAGTGGGAGGTAGTTTAGGGTTTGTTTAGGTTGTTATTGGAGTTTTGTTGAGGTTGTTATGATGGAGTGGAGGGTAGTTAGAGTGTTTAGTTTGTTATATGAGTTTGTTAGAGTGAGGGTTAGGGTTGAGTTAGGTATCTTAGGATTAGGGTTTTGGTAGGATTAGAGTTTATTAGGATTAGGGTTTATTAGGATTAGAGTTTGTTAGGATTTACATGGGTTTAATTTAGTTTGAGGCATAACTAGGGTTTAGGATATGGTTTAGTATATTGATTGTCCTCTAGGGTTTTTAGATTAAAATAGAGGCTTAGGCTAGTTTTTTGGATGAAATTAGTTTAAGATGTCAAGTTGGCTTTGGGGAAAAGTGATTGAGAGCCCAGCAACCAAAACTCGACTCCAGAAAAGACTACCTGCAATCCTGTCAAAATTGGGGTGTCTACAGATGCCCCTCCTCGAGTATGGCCAAGGGACGAATGGAAACAGGACTGATGCTCAGGGTTGACAAAGACACCCCGTTCGACGCCGCAAGAAAGTTTTAGCCGCTGGTAGTTAGCCACTTAGTCGGTGAACGCACCAAAAGCCATGACTTGCCATCGAAATGCCAATGACGAAGCTAAAATCACAGAAACTAATACTAATGACGAATGTTGACACTGAATATTAGTGTTAATGTTGAGGTGATTGTGACTGACGATGCATGATGTTTATTGACGAATGATGATGCATGATGAATGAATGACGCTTGCAGATTATGATGTATGCTATTGGATGGTGTATGTAATGCAGGATGACAAGTTGACGACCAATTAGCTCCTAAAGGACATGACTGGTTATCACACTTGTCGGAAAAAGCGCCAGACAAGACTCACAGTGCTTGCCAATCAAAAAGTGACTGGTTGTGGAAGTCATCCGGGTAGTTTAGGCTACCTGCCCAAAAGCGAAGGGCATGGCAAGGTACGCTTGCCAGCTGAGGCCCTGGAAAACCTGACGGTTGTCAGCCGACTCCAGACAACTTTACGATTGTCAATCAGGTAGTTTAGGTTACTAGCCAAAAAGGAAGGAAGGAACAAGGTGAGTGGGGAATCCATAAGGCACCACGAGTATTGCCCCGGTAGTTCAGGATACTAGCCTGAAAGAAGGAAGCATGGCCAGACGAAAATGACTTGCCAACAGGAAATGACAATTAACAGACGTCATCCGGGTATCAACCCGAAAAAGGGGCAACCTTGATCCTGCTCGTCTGGACAGGTATCTAGGAGGAAGATATGACAATATAAGGGAAAAATGATAGAACTTAGCAACTATCAGTGTACAGATAGATCGACTAAGAGAGGACAGGATAGAACCTAGTTGTTGTCGGTGTATAGACAAATCGACTTGGAGCAGACGATATAGAACCAAGTCACCGTCGACGTACAGATAGAGAGGCTTGGAGTGGACGAGATAGAACTAAGTCATTGACGGTGTACAAACAGACCGGCTTGGAGCGAACAAGATAGAACTCAGTCACTGTCGATGTACATACAGACTGGCTTGGAGCGGACGAGATAGAACCAAGTTGTTGTCGGTGTACTGACAGAATGGCTTGGAGTGGAGGAGATAGAACCAAGTTGTTGTTAGTGTACAGACAGAACGGCTTGGAGCGGACGAGATAGAACCAAGTTGCTATCGGTGTACAGACAGATCAGCTTGGAGCGGACAAGATAGAACCAAGTCACTGTCAGTGTACAAACAGACCGGCTTGGAGCAGACGAGATAGAACCAAGTCATTGTCGGTGTACAGACAGACCAGCTTGGAGCGGACGAGATAGAACCAAGTTGCTGTTGGTGTACAGATAGATCGGCTTGGAGCGGATGAGATAAGACCAAGTCGTTGTCAGTGTACAAATAGATCGGCTTGGAGAGGACAAGATAGAACCGAGTCGCTGTAGATGTATGGACAGGCTGACTTGGAGTGGACGAGATAGAACCAAGTTGCTGTCGATGTACAGATAGATCGGCTTGGAGTGGACGAGATAGAACCATGTCCCTATCGGTGTACAGACAAACAGGCTTGGAGCAGACGAGATAGAACCAAGTTGCTGTCGATGTACAAATAAACTAGCTTGGAGTAGAGGAGATAGAACCAAGTCACTATCGGTGTACAGAAAGACTGGCTTGGAGTGGATGAGAAAGTGTCTTTGACTTCTGTCCTCTCGGACGAGAATTAGGGAGATGAGCAAGAACCGTCTATCCAGAGCGAAGTCGAGGAAAGGTATAATCTAGACTTCATTTGAAGCCTAGAAGAACAAGGAATTTAGACTTGTCCGACCATGACAGGCCAAACACAGGGGAAATGAGGAACCTGTCAATTGAGGTAAAGTTGATGACAGACTCTCAAGTAGGATTATAACAAAGAAGGAAGAAGATATCGGGAGGCAGCTGACATGCCCTTGGTATCAAGGAATGACAATAATACTATGAAGGATGTAGAGGGTAGATCGAGGGATACCCGAACAAAGCCAACATCCCTGATATCGAGATGAACTACCACAACAGTGTTAGAAGACAAGAACGCTAGGGTCCTAACCAATTGTTTAGCCAAAAGGGTTTTCCAGGTAGATCTTATTCACAAGTACGAGTGCACCCTGGATCATTGCTGCTGTATGGGATATCAATTGAGACAACTGGGGATTAGTTGTCTATGCTCAACGCCATCGTGAATTCAGAGTGTTTTTGACATGTCAACGACGCTCCAGATCAAAGGCTTGACTCACTGCAGTGTCCTACTGTAGTTGTCGCTTTGTAGGAATCATTATGTAATGAATGTCACTTCTCGAAAAGAATGTGTGCTTGACCATCATTCCCAAGATAATTTGCACTAAGTGTTCTCAAAACAGTCCTCCTTTCCACAAAGTAGCTTACTTGCCCCTGGTTGAAGCCTTTGGTTTAGTTACATAGTAAGTTGGTGTTCTATCAAGCACTTGTTATGTGACTTTTGACCAAAGAGCAGTGGACATGCCCTTGGTATCAAATTGGCTGGACATCACTCGAGGGTATGGAGTCTTGGAAGCCAGACTGTCACTGGTTGAAGCAAGTGAAACATTCACCAAGTGGCTGGAAGTATGTTTATCCAACTGTTGTCCTGAATTGTACTTGGAAGACAAAAGGAATTGTGATAACTTGATAAAGGCCTTTGATTGGGATTGTAGCCTGCCTTTGACTAGTATGTCTAGGCTATGTTCTGCTCAACCATGGTGTTTTGACGGTTCTGTACTTGACCATGCTAACGTAGGGCATTCTCCTGATTGTATTTATCAAATTCTAGATTGCTGCGTGGAGATCACAGTTGTAGACACCCCAATTTTCTGATTTTGCAGGAGGGAGATGTGGTGGCTGAGCTCTAACCCTCATTAGGCCCATTTAATTCATGGAAGCCCACTTCGGCCCATGAAGGTCTACATAGGCCCATTAAACCCTAATTGAGCTTACTTGGGCCCATATGACTTGTTTAGGCCCATTTAGCCTTTCTTGGGCCCATTCAATTCATTAAAGGTTCATTTAGCCCATTTAGGCCATTCAGCCTATTTGGGTCCATTTAGCCCCATTTGGGTCCATGGGGGCCCACAAGGCCCATTAAGCCCAAATTGAACCCAAAAGCCCGTGAAGGCCCTTTAGGCCCACTTAGGCCCATGAAAGCCCATCAAATCCACCAAGGCCCATTAAGCCCACTTAGGCCCATGAATCAACCTATCATTCAACCCATTTCTTCTTATTCTTCTTCCAAATTAACCAAGCCAAAACCATGATTCAACCCATCATTTTCCTCCTCTTCCTCAACATTACCAACTAGTAACAACCCAACCATGTCCAGCCCATCTCACCAAGTTGACCAGCAGTAACCAGGCTCGAGCCAGTGCCACCGGATGTGTCGTCGCGAGCTTGGACAGCCGTTGCTCGCTGTCGGCGCGTGGGCAGGCAGGATGGAGGTGCGTGGGGGACAACCGTGGTGCTGGTTTGTTGAGATGTTGGTTTCTATTGCAGTTCGTCAAGTTCTGTTATGGGTTGTTGCAGCGTGTTGTTATGGGTTCACCTATATAAAGGGAGGCAGAGGCAGTGAATTGAGAAAAGAAAACAGGACTGGACCGCATGGGAGAGCAAAGAGTTGAGAGCGAGAGAATTCCAGAGTGAGAGGAGCGTCTGCAGGGAGGAGAAGTAGTGGGTTCCAGAGCTCCGGCGAAGCATCTACAACTAGGTACACCCCCTGATCCCTCCTAGATATTGAATTCTTAGTCCTCTAGGTCTCCTTCTCTTCCTGGAGCGTTTCCAAGGGATCTAGGGTGATCCCTTGGCCAGCGGAGCTCCATCGTGCCCCGTTGTCGCCGTTCTCCGGCGATAGAGGTGTGGGGGGGGGGGGGGCAATTCAGAGAGTCTCCTGGACCCCCGAGCTTTCTCTCCACCTTCCTTGGCCTCCCTGGTGCTTCACTGCCCCTTGGATCGCCGCTTCATCTCTCCAAGTAGCCAGTACGCCGCTCGCCAGAGGAACGCACCATTCTTGCCGTCGCCGGAGAAGACGACAGGATCCAGTGGAGCAGCGTGAGCCTCCAGCCCCCCACGCTGCTCCGAGTTCCCATAATCACTCCACGACGTTCCCCGAGCACTCTGGAACCTCCAGGATCGTGTCCTGACCACTGGAGCGCTACAGCAACTGAGCTCGCCGGAGATGGACCACCGCGGACTGACGAAGCCCCCCTACCGCTCCATTCAGCTCCAAGAGAGGGGAGGGGGTTCCTCCCGACGCTCCGAAGCCCTCAGGACCACCGGATTGTAGCGCCATCGCCTTGAGCACCTCCAGCCTCCTCGGGTACGTCGCTGGAGCAGGCCCGACGATGAGCGAGGTGGGAATGGTTGACCTTACCGTTGAGGTTTCGATCCACTCCATTGGATCCTCCTCTCTTTCCTTCTTCTTGCCTCCCGTGAAGTCTGATCTAAAATCAGACCATAGGAAGGCCTTGTTTGCCCCCTCCAGCGGTCGTCGACGGTGAGCTCCGTCGCCGGTGACCGTCGTTTCTTTTTTCATTTTAAAAAACAATTTAAAACATTTTATTTGAATAACGTACAGAAACATTGTTTCTCTTTCATTTAGCTCCTTCTGGCATTACTTTTAGGTCTTTTTATTACATATAGGTCTTGCAATCATTTTTCTTAAACCTTTCAAATAAAGTTTTAACTGAAAATATTACATGTTTTACCCTATACATTTAAAATAATGTTTTCTGAGTTTAAAACTTTAATAAAAGCCCTCTAGAGTTTTTTAAATGTATTTTGTTTCAGACAAATTGCATAGAAGACCCTGGATTTCCTTGGAACCTTCTTGACAGTTCATTTTTTCTGTAGAAATTGCATATCAGCCCCTTACACTTCTCAAAATGTTTGTAAATGCTCATTTTTGATGGTTTATTTGCATGTAAGCCCCTGCATTCTTCTGAAACTCGTTGGAAAGTTATTTTTGTTGGTTAAATTGCACTTTAGCCCACATGATTCTCTGAAACTTTTCTGGAAGTATCTTTTTGCTGGTTAAATTGCATTTAGACCCCTGGACTTTATTGAAACTTTCCAGAATGCACAATTCTTTGGTTTATTTGCATTTAAACCCCTGAATTTGTTTTAAAACTTCCCTGAAGCATGTTTTCTCAGGGTAAATTTCACTTTAACCCTCTGTCTTTATTGATATTCTTTTGGATGCTTTGTTCTGCTAGGCAATTTGCAGTTTAGCCCCTATACTTCATTGATTTTACTCTGATTGCCTGTTTTTAGGGGTAAAATGACCATTTTGCCCCTGAAACTTCCTGGATCATTTATGAGACATTTTTCTTGCATTTTTACCCTGATTTTGTGCAGAATTGATTTAAATGCATGTTTAGTGGTAGAATTGCATTCTGACCCCTAGAGAACTTCATTTTGATTAGGGATGCACATTTGGCCCTTGATTTTTTCATAATTTCATAGAATGTGTTTTCCTATGTATTTTTGACAACTTTGGCTTCAGAACTTCCGTTTTCCTCAGAATTTGGGCTTTTTGCACAAAACCCCTTGGAGTTTTCATGTTTGTACTCACACTTGCATTAGGCATATCTTCTCACATCTTTCTGCACAAGTTTTCTTGTCTTTTCCTTCCTTGCTTTGTGCACGCTTTTCTAGCTTGTTTCGAGCTTTGTTTTCTCGTCGTTTCTCGAATTTCTCTTGGTTTTCGCCTTTAGATATGTTTTGGCTTTCCATCGCTTGAGGGCGTACAATAAAAGGCTTACAAAGCCGACATGGTCCTGAAATGAGGATTATTTTCCCCCTTTTGATTTTCTCGGATTTATCCCAATTTTCGCTGTTTTGCGAGATGCTTTCCGAGAATTTCACGATTTTCACCATTTTCCTCATCGCCCAAGGGCGTACAGTAAAGCGGCATTAACAATGCCTACATATGACCCTCGGATTAACTTTTTCCCTTGATTCCTTTTCTTTGGTTTGATTTGGCATGTTTTCAATCATCTTCATGCATGAGCATATAGAATAAGCAAGCATACATCCATAGACCATTGACAGTAGGAAAACCTAGAAAGATCGAGTTTTCTCGAGCGCATGGGGGTGCCTAACCCCTTCCCCATGCGTAACCAGAATCCTTACCCTTTCTCTGGCCTACATTCATTTGTGCATTGTCCATTAGGCACGGATCACACATGCATTCTGCATTTTGTTTTGTTTCTTGATTTTCTTGTGTGTTTTTAGGTTTTCCTCGTCTTTCCATTAAAAGACTAGGTGGCGACTCCTTTCCTTATCCTTTTTGTCTTCCCTTGGTGTTTCCGAGTCTTATCTCTTCTTCTAGATTCACCATTTTCGTCGTGACC
>JAMKQA010047994.1:0-12147 GCA_024699735.1 Posidonia australis | reverse complement strand
TAGGAACACAGAGGCGAGAGGGAGAATGCCTTGAGATTGTCCGACCAGATAGGAACACAAAGGCGAGAGGGAGAACGCCTTGAGTTCGTCCGACCAGATAGGAACACAAAGGCGAGAGGGAGAACGCCTTGAGTTCGACCGACCGAATAGGAACCCAATGGCGAGAGGGAGAATGCCTAGAGTTCGTCCGACCGGATAGGAACACAAAGGCGAGAGGGAGAACGCCGCGAGTCCGTCCGACCGGAAGGAAGACAAAGGCGAGAGTGAGAACGCCGTGAGTCCGTCCAACCGGATAGGAACACCAAGGCGAGAGGGAGAACGCCTTGAGTCCGTCCGACCGGATAGGAACCCAAAGGCGAGAGGGAGAATGACTTGAGTCCGTCCGACCGGATAGCAACTCAAAGGCGAGAGGGAGAACGCCTTGAGTCCGTCCGACAGGATAGAAACACAAAGGCGAGAGGGAGAAGGCCTTGAATCCATCCGACCGGATAGGAACCCAAAGGCGAGAGGGAGATTGCCTTGAGTCCGTCCGACTGGATAGGAACACAAAGGCGAGGAGGGGGAATGCGTTCAGTCCGTCCGACCGGATAGGAACACAGAGGCAAGAGGGGGAATGCCTTGAGTCCGTCCGACCGGATAGGAACACAGAGGCGAGAGGGAGAATGCCTTAAGTCCGTCCGACCGGATAGGAACACAAAGGCGAGAGGGAGAACGCCTTGAGTTCGTCCGACCGAATAGGAACCCAAAGGGTGGTGACATATCACATGGGGAATTTCACTACAGCAGTGCAAGAATGTAGGGGAAAGGATGTCCTCAACTACTGCTTGTGCGCCTGGTTATCCCTGATCAATGTAACAACTTTAAAGAAAAGTGGAAATGAATAAAGAAAAAGAAATGTGATTTGGTCAGGATTGGACTTATGAAATAGTCGTAAAATCCTGAAATGAAATGATGATGATGTTTCTACAAGTTGCTAGCTTGTATTTATGATTTGGTTTTGAGCCTGTGAGGCATTGTGTTTTAGGCTGGATATAGTCAGAAATGTGAATTTGAAAGTGTGATTTTGGGAAGAAATCCCAAGTATTGAAAAGGATATGTTTTGGAAATTGAATTCTAAAGGTTTTAAAAGAAATTGCAAAGGTATGTTTTTGGAAGAGAATGTGGTTTTGGAAGGAGTTTCCAAATGTTTTGTGAAAAGAAAATAAACATAGCTTTTAAAAAGAGCATGGATTTGGGATTGAATTCCCAAATGATTTCCAATAAGAGGAAAAAGGATTTTTTTTTTTTAAAATGGAAAGAAAATCAAGTTTTGAGAACTAAAAGGAATGAGTTTTACGGTTTTACCGAGATTTTGTGGTTTGTATGTTTGGGGTGCGTACTGGGTGACTTATATGTCACTCACGCATGCTTATTTGGTTTTCAGGTGTAGACCACGTGCAACCGAGTTCCGATGTAGGAGTTGGAGCTTGTAGCCACACATTGTGATCCTGAAGGTGAGCCTTAGTTACAGTTATTTAATGTTTCTGTAATTAGTGTAATTATGCTCGATACTGTGTTTTAATAGTGTGCCCGGGGTCAGGGTGTTACATCGCATCAAAGCCCGAATGATCTCCACAGTCATCGTCACCGTAGTTGATCTAGAGCTAGATCGAGAGGAAGAGGAGTAGCACCGTTCTTGTCTCTAAGTGATGGGAAACATTCCTCTTCGCACCATAAAGCCACCAAAAGCCCAAAGGTGCCACTCCAGCACCTCCAATGGCCTTTTTTTCTCCAGGGCCATCGTCGAAGTCGTGACACCGGTGAGGGAGGTGGGAGGAGATCCTTGACCTTTCGCTACTGGATCAGAACTGTTAGATCTTCTCCCTTTTCTTCCTTCTTGCTGATTGGTCGATTGGAATCTAGTGTGTGATTTGTGCCCTGGTGAGTGTAGTTTGATTAGGCTTGGTCCCTTCTTGCTCCTCCCTTACTCTGGAAGTCATTCCATCACTCTGGACGTCACTAGAGAGGAGCCGCTAGATGTAGCTTCACAGTCGTCGGAGAAGACGACCCCTTGGAGGGCTCAATCAGGTGCCTCTCGCTTCACAACACCTCTCCGGTCATTGGGACACATTACCCTACTCTCCCCCTGCACACCGGAGCCCCTAAAACCTTGCATCAAAGCCCAAACGACCTCCGCAGTCGCCGCCACCAAAGTTGATCAAGAGCTTGATGGGGAGGAAGAGGAGCAACACCGTTCTTGTCTCTGAGCGATGGGAAACGTTCCTCTCTGCACCATCAAGCTTCTAGAAGCCAAAAGTTGTCGCTTCAGCACCTTTAGTGGCCCTTTCTTCTCCGGGGCCGTCGCCGGAGTCACGACGCCAGCGAGTGAGGTGGGTGGAGACCTCCAATCGTTGGCTGTTGGATCAGAGCCATCACATATTCTCCCTTTTCTTCCTTCTTGCTCATCGATCGATTGGATGCCAGATCAGGCATCGGAGGAGCTTGGGATCGTGTCCTAGTCGTCGTCGCCGTTGAGGTGCGGTTGCCAACAACCATTGGGCTTTCTTTTTAAAAAGTTTTTTTTAAAAACATCTGCTCCTTTTGTTTGCTTACAACTAGGTCCTTATTTTTTGCATTTAAGCCCCTGCATTAGTTTTAATCGTTTTTATAATGATTTGTTTTGTAAAATTGTAGTGTGACCCTTGTACATTTTTGTAAATGTTTTCTAGGCTTTAATATTCGACATAAAACCCTATGATTTACTTTTCAATAATTTTAAGTCCAGAATTTACGCAAAAAAGCCTTGAACTTCATTAAAATTGTTCTGAATGAATGATTTTCTGGCATAATTGTGAACTAAACCTTAGAGATTCAAAATTTTTACTCAAATGTGCTCAGAATTGTATTTTAAACCCTGAACTTCACTGAATTTGCACTGAATGCATGATTTTATGGCATATTTGCATATCAGTCCCTGGAAATTCTTGTTTTCATACAGGAGTCCATTATTTTGCACTTTTCACCGTGAATTTCTTCAAAATTACACTAAGCACATGTTTTGTTGGCAAAATTGTAGATTTGACCCTAGGAATACTGATTTTACAAAAAATGCACAGTTTTGCAGTTTTGCTGATTTAGCTCTAGAATCTCTGCCCTTACTGAGGGACATGTAATTTTTGCACAGAGGCCCATAGAAATTTACATAATTCACAAATGCTTTCTTTTGGCAAACCTCATCATCGAGCTGATAACCATAATTATATGGCAACGAGTCCGTTAACTCATCAGCGGGCTGATAACTTTAACTATTAGACAATGTGTCCGTCAACTCCTCATCGAGCTGATATCCCAAACTATCTGATTGGCATCCGTCAACTTGCCATATGTCCTTCGGTCGGTAAGTCTGAAACTTGCCATCTCTTAGTCAGTAAGTTCGAAACTTGCCATATCACCACTCGATCGGTAAGTCCGAAACTTGCCATCTTTCAGTCGATAAGTCCGAAACTTGCCATATCCCATCTAGTCGGTAAGTTTGAAACTTGCCATCTCTCGATCGGTATGTCCAAAACTTACCATACCCCTTTCAGGTTGGTAAATCCGAAACTTGCCATCTCTCGATCGGTAAGTCTGAACTTGCCATATCACCGTTAAGTCGGTAAGTCTGAAACTTGCCATCTCTTGATCGGCAAGTCTGAAATTTGCCATCTCTCAGTCGATAAGTTTGAAACTTGCCATATCACCTCTCGATCAGTTAGTCTGAAACTTGCCATCTTTCGGTCGGTAAGTACGAAACTTGCTATATCTTATCTAGTCGGTAAGTCTGAAACTTCTCATCTCTTAGTCGGTAAGTCCGAAACTTGCCATATCCCTTCTAGTTGGTAAGTCCGAAACATGCCATCTCTCAGTTGGTAAGTCCGAAAGTTGCCATATCACCTCTAGGTCGGTAAGTTCAAAACATGCCATCTCTCGGTCGGCAAGTTTGGAACTTACCATATCCTCTCCGTCGGTAAGTCCGAAACTTGTCATATCTCTTCCGATCGGTAAGTTCGAAACTTACCATCTCTCGGTCGGTATGTTTGAAACTTGCCATATCCCTTCCAGTCGGTAAGTCCGAAACTTGCCATCTCTCGATCGATAAGTCAGAAACTTGCCATATCACCTCTCGGTCGCTAAGTCCAAAACATGCCATATCCCCTTCTGTCGGTAAGTCTGAAACTTGTCATCTCTCAGTCGGTAAGTCTGAAACTTGCCATATCCGCTCCAGTCAGTAAGTCTAAAACTTGCCATCTCTCGGTCGATAAGTCCAAAACATGCCATATCCCCTCAGGTCGGTAAGTCAGAAACTTGCCATCTCTCGGTCGGTAAGTCCAAAACTTGCCATATCCCCTCCGGTCGGTAAGTCCGAAACTTGCCATCTCTCGGTCGGTAAGTCCGAAACTTGCCATATCACCACTTGGTCGGTAAGTCTGAAACTTGCCATATCCTCTCGATCGGTATGTTCGATACATGCCATATCCCCTATAGTCGGTAAGTCTGAAGCTTGTCATCTCTCAGTCAGTAAGTACCAAGCTTGCCATACCCCCACCGGTCGGTAAGTCCGAAACTTGCTATCTCTCCTCCGGTCAGTAAGTCCGAAGCATGCCATCTCTCGGTCGGTATGTCCGAAACTTGCCATATCATCTCTTAGTCAATAAGTGCAAAACTTGCCATCTTTCGGTCGATAAGTCCAAAACTTGCCATATCTCCTTCGATAGGTAAGTCTGAAACATGCCATATCCCCTCCTGTCTGTAAGTCCGAAACATGCCATCTCTCGGTCGGTAAGTTTGAAACTTGTCATATCACCTCTCAGTCGATCAGTCCAAAACTAGCCATATCCTCTTGGTCAGTAAATCCGAAACTTGCCATATCCCCTCTAGTCAGTAAGTCCAAAACTTGCCATCTCTCAGTCGGTAAGTCCGAAACTTGCTATATCACCTCTCGATCGGTAAGTCTGAAACAAGCCATATCCCCTTCGGTCGATAAGTCTGAAACTTGCCTCTCTCGATCGGTATGTCCGAAACTTTCCATACCCCCTCTGGTCGGTGAGTCCGAAACTTGCCATCTCTTGGTTGGTAACTCTGATGCTTGCTGTATCACCTCTCGGTTGGTAAGTCCGAAACTTGCCATATCACTTCTAGTCGGTAAGTCCAAAACTTGCCATCTTTCGGTCGGTAAGTCCCAAACTTGCTATATCTCCTCCATTTGGTAAGTTTGAAACTTGCCATCTCCCTGTTGGTAAGTCCAAAACTTGCCATATCCCTGTCAGTAAGGCTGAAACTTGCTATCTCTCAATTGGTAAGTCCGAAACTTGCCATCTCTTGGTCGGTAAGTCTAAAACATTCTATCTCCCGGTTGGCATCCGTCAACTTGCCATCTCTCAGTCAGTAAGTCTGAAATTTACCATCCTTCGGTCGGTAGATCCGAAACTTACCATGCCCCTTTCGATTTCTACTCATGATGGCTGGAATCAGTGGCGCCTGCTTTGGTAGTGTTCGGGATGGACTAGACTAACCTCTTTCTTTGGGCTGGTACCCCGAACTACTCGATTGACACCCATTATGGCATCTATCGTTTTGGTCGATAGGTCCGGTATCCTGTCATGCCCCCTTTTTATTGGGTTGGTAGCCCGAACAACCCTGTTGACAACCGTTACATTGTCCGAAGTTGGCTAACAACCCAAACTATTCGGTGATAAGTCTAACAACTTATCATGCCCATTTTTGGTCGACAAGCATCGTGAGACTTGTCCGATGGCTTTTTGTCAAGTGTGATAACCAATCATGCCCTTCATGTGCTGATAAGTCATCAACTTGTCATACTACACCATGCATCAACATACGTCATGCACTGCATGCATCATTCATTCATGCATCAATGTTCAACAATACACATTATTCATCTCCAATCACATTCACGTCAACATTAACAACAACATTCAATGTTAGCATTCATCATTAGCATTGGTGTTTGTATTTCAACATCGTTTTCGCATTTGCATCTAGGTTCTTGTGTCTTCATCGTGAGTTTGGCATTTATTCCATGCATTGGTGTTTAGGTGGTAGGTTATGACTTTCGGTGTGTTCACCAGCTAAGTGGCTTACTACCAGTTGCTAACACTTTCTTGTGGCTTCAGGCGGGGTGTCTTTGTCAACCATGACCATTGGTCTCGTTTCCATTCATCTCTCGACCTCACTCAGGGAATGGCATCTATAGACACCCCAATTTTGCAGGTTTGTAGGTAGTCTTCTCTAGAGTGGAATTTTGGTTGCTTGGCACTCAATCACTTTTCCCCAAAGCTAACTTGACATAGTAACCTAATCCTATCCAAAAACTATCTCAAATCTTTGTTTCACCCCAAAGCCCAAGCAAGCCCACTAAAGCCCATCAAAGCCGATTAAAGCCCAAGCAAACCCACAACACCTCAGCCCATGTCTTCTTCTTCTTCCAACCCAATAGCCACTCCTCCAGCCCTTCTCACCACAAATAGCCATCATCAATTCATAAATCATCATTTAAACACATACAACCTATGTAATGTGAGGAGTAGAGGGAGGAAGTGTCCACCATCCAACCACAGCCTATCTCCTTCTCTCCAATCTCACCTCTTCACTTTGTAAACCCATCACCACATCACCCCACAGTAGCCTCCTTCCACCTCTACGTTCTAGCACCATGCATATAGAGAGAGAGAGAGAAGAGAATTAGTTAGAGGGAAGGAGGAGTGAAGCACAACACATCCTCCAACTTGTCGGTCCTTCAACCACCTCATCACCACCACACTTCATTCCTCTTCTATCACATCCATGGCCTTTGTCCCCTCTCACCTCAGAACTCCTGCCAACACCACCAGCAACCCATCTTTCACCTAGCTTCTGCATAAACCCAGCAATCACTGCAACCACTTCCCACAACCTGATGCTCAAGCCAAAGCCGCCAGTTGCCTCATCATGAGCTCAGGTGACCGTCCATCACCTTTGTTGGCATTGGGGTGAGTAGTAGGGGAAGTGTGTGGAGGACAGTGAGGTGGTTAGGGGTTCTTAGTTGGATAGGGGTTGTTAGTTTGTTAGGGAGCTTGTTAGTTGGTTAGGATTTTGTTGGATTCTGTTACAGGTGTTGGTGGGTTGTTACAGCCGCTGGCGGCTTCACCTATAAAAGGGATGACAGTGTGAAGAAAAGGAGGAGGGGAGGTGATTACAGGGATCCCGGAGTTTAGAGCATTCCTCCCTTGGCCATCCAGCGCACACCAGCCAGCCCCAGTCCTTCCTCCAGCTCGTTCTGCTTATCTCCTCTAACTTTGGCAATCCAATCGCGCCCGCTTCGACCAACTCGCACGGCTGTTCCAGGCCCTCCTCTGTCAAACGACAGCATTACTTCAAGTCCTGGTGAGCTTATCACAAGTAAGTCTTCATCTTCGAACTCTTCCTTCCCTGCCTGGTCGTCTCAAGTACCTTCCCCATCATCCCCCTTGTGTTCCTGAGGTGTAACTCGATGCCCTGGAGCTCCAGTCCACCTCCCACAGTTGAGCTCGCCAGAGAGGATAGAGTTGACGGCGAGGCGGATCGAGAGAGACATGCATGCACCCTGCCTAGCCTCCACTGGCCTGAGCATCTTCTCGATGACCATCTAGGAGCCTCGAACCTCTGCTTCACTGCCTTCAGAAGCTCCTCCCACTCAGTGCACGGCACCCGAGTCGTGACGTCGGTGAGCGAGGTGGGGGAAGGAACCAAGCCGTTTGATGCCTCATCGGAGCCGTTGGATCTCTTCATCCTTCATCCCTTTTGCTTATCTAGAGGTTAGATACTTGATTAGGCGTCGAGGAAGCCCTGGATGGCATCCCCAAGCGATCATCACCAGCGAAGTTAGTCGTTGGCGACCGTCGTGTCTTCTTTTAAAAAATCTTTTATTAAAAGTTCTTCTTCTTTTCATTTCTTGTAACTTGGTACTTGAATTTTGCATTTTGACCCCTGCATTTACCCATGCACCATTTTATTTTCTTTGTTTGGTAAATTTTCAGTGTGGGCCTTGTACTTTTCTTTCATTAATCCTCAAGCTTCAAATCTTTGACAAATGCCTTCAGACTTCTTTATTTTCAGCCTTAAGTCCACTAATTTGCACATAAAACCTTGAACTTCACTAAAATTACACTGAATGCACGTTCTTATGGCACATTTGCAAATCTGACCTTGGGAATTTATGTTTTTACTCAAAAGTGCATAGATTTTCATTTTAAGCCATGAATTTCTCCAAAATTACACTGAATGCATGTTTTTATGGCACATTTGCAAATTAGACCCTAGTAATTCATATTTTCATCCATAAGTCCACTAATTTGCACATTGAACCTTGAGTTTCTTCAAAATTACACCGAACACATGTTTTACTGGCAAATTTGTAGATTGGACCCTAGGAATCCTAATTTCACTAAAAATGCAAGGTTTTGCACATTAAACCCCCAAACTTCCCTAAAAAGTGCATAAAATGTATTTTCTTTAACATTTTTGCCGATTTAACCCTGGAAATCTTAGTATTTAGCCAAGAACATGTAATTTTTGCACTGATGCCCTTGGAAACTTACATATTTCACCCATGCTTTCATTCTGTTACCCTTTTGTACATATTTCACCCATGCTTTCATTTTGTTACCGAAGAACATGTAATTTTGTATATATTTTCATGCTTATTTTTTGCATCATGCACGTATTTCTGAATATTTCCGATTTTCACGATTTTCCTCATCGCCCAAGGGAGTACAGTAAAGTTGCATTTTCAATGCGTACATTGTCCCTCGAATTATTATCTTTAGCATCATTCTTGTTATTCATTTCTTCTCTTTGATTTGGCATGTTTTCGCATTCATCTTAGGCATGTGCATTCAGGGTAGACAAGCATACACATACTAGATCATTGGCAAGTAGGAAACTTTGAAAGACTGAATTCTTCGATCGTATAGGGGTGCCTAATACCTTCCCCATGCGTAACATGATTCCTTACCCTTTCTATGGCTCTTATTGGTTTGCACACTTCATCCATTCGGCATGGAGCACACACGCGTTCACTTGCATTCATTCGCATCATTTTCTTGCATTCATATGCATCTTGGCTTTCCTCATCTTTCCATTAAAATACTAGGTGGTGAATCCTTTTCTTTATCCTTTTCTTATCTTTCTTTGGTGTTTCTAAGTGTAGTCTCCACCCTCAAATTCACTAACTTTGCCATGACCATATTGGGACTTCTCGTGGGTTTCCACGCACTATGGAGTCATGTAGGGTTCCACCAGCATGGTCACACCTCCCAACACTTCATCTCATTGTAAAATGCTGCAAAGCACTCCTAAAAACCTTGTCCAAAACAAGAGATATGTCAGAAAGTGAAGCAAAGACAGGAACAGAATATTCACACAAGAGGAGTTATTTACCTAGGCCCACTCAGCACCAAACCACATACCACTCTGGCTATCCCAGAGGTCGACATCAAACAGATGTGGTTTGCCAACACGGTGGAACCACTCAAGGTAGTCCTCATACACGACCGCTCGAAGGATGTATCTACTCTACACATGCCCTTAGAAACTTCGTCGCTGCACGAGAAATGGACTTTGAGCCCATGTCAATAGGAGGGGGAATCGGGATGCAGAACTCATCCGTGAACTAGTATCATACTCGCCTAGGCAGGTAGTACATAGAATGCTGGTGGTAGTAAAACCAGACCTGCCAACGAGTCAATTCCCTAGTAGAGTTGCGGGGAGTCCAGTCATACCCCTCATACCTAGCAAAAAGACGGAGGTTCACTTGCATTCATAGAATACCAGGAGCAAGTGTTAGATATATTTGCAGGAATTTCTGAAAATTAACAGAAAGAAACAACAACAGTGAATTAAGCAGAGAAAAGGGTAAACTTACATCCACAATACTTAGCAAGTCAAGTAAATATCTGTATACTTCATATGAAAAGACGCTAGAAGCTACCCATTGGTCTGGTTCACACCATTAGTGTAGAAACAATAGTTTATCTTGATGGTGGTGGTAACAATAGTACCTCCGGAATGCATACTCCACTGACCAATACTATGAAAGACAAGAAACAGGTCAGAATGGGCGGTTTACATTTGATAAAATGGAAATAAAGTGAGAAACTAGGTGCTTACCGTTACAAGAGAATATAACCCAATATAAGAATGGCGGTTATTCTAGACCACCAGATCTAAACCCCAAATGAGGTGGCATAGTTGGCTCCACCCCAATCATAAAACTCCATCTGGCTGCAGTTTGCTACGTAGATCATCTAGTCTACATTTACATAGTGGCCAAAGGTGTCACAAAAGATCAAATACATCAACTCAAGAAGGAAGTGGCGAAGGAAGTAGCTAGGAGTAGGGTTGTCTTTTAGGTGATAGGCTCTACCCAAAAGCGTAGTATGGTCAAAAGAGCCCAATGCTCAGGCCGGATACCCAGCTCACCAAATGGGAAGCGGATGGTGTGCGTTCCATGCCTCCAGCGCTCTATCAAAGCCGGAAAAAACTGGTAATGGCCTTGCATCACTCGAATACACAGAAAGTGGCCTAATGGCTACTTGTGAAAAGGAAGTTGGGGAGGAAGGTAGGAAGCCTACGGAAGTGCTCGAGCATGGGTAGCCAGTGGCACCACATAATACGGTTGGCGTCCCCAGCCTGTCAAGTCAAAATACAAGCAGGGTTAGGATATCATGAAAAGGGTGTTGACTAAAGTAGGAAATAGGGGAAGTTGTTACCCAAAAGAAGGGTTTCTCGCATATGTGGTCTAGGTCCAAAAGCCAACCCTGGTAGTTGGCAGACTCCTACACAAAATAGAGGATAATTTCAATTCAATCCCATTAATCAAAAATGCTGAAAAGAAGAAAATAGATTATTCAAATGATTGTACCTCCTCAGGGATCTCAGGCTCAGCAATGTTTTGCGAATTAGAAGCCTAAGATCATGAACCAGTGGAATGAGGCTGTGAGCTGGTGGCTCATGACTGGGCGGCTCAAATAGAGGACCACGAGCCAAGAAACTCGAGACCGCAAGCCAGGGAAAAGCGACTGTGAGCCAGAAGCAGACCAAGGTCAAGAAGTAGAAGTAGGGGACTCTATGTCAAAAGCCTGAGACAGGGAACACAGAGCAAGATCATGGATTAGGGTCCACAAGTCGAACACTCCTAAGGATCGAGAACCTATAGCTGAACTTTGTCCCACAATTTGTGTCTATGGTCCTCCAACTGAGCTTAGAGTAATAGTCCAGGAGCTGGAATCACCTCAGGCTGTCTATGTGTCATCTCCACTATTCTCTAAGCCAAACTACAACTAAAAGACAGAATAGTCAGATAAATTTGCAGTGGTAGCCAGAACAAAGTGAAAAGTCAAGGGCAATAAAGTTTAGCGAAATTGCAAAAGAGGCAAGCACAATCCAAGTTACAAGTAGTTTATCAGAGACCAGGCATAGTTAAACAAAGGTTGCACCCAAGCTGAGGTCAGTTAGGAAATAGAGAAGTTAGATTGAATCAAGTGATACAGGGTCATCTCTCCAACATATTGGTGAACATTACAAGGCATTCAAGTTAGATTGAAGTTAGAGGCAAAGTAGGGTCAAATAGTAACACATTTTAATCAAACCAGTTTGAAGTCAAATTACTAATTACAGTACAAAATAGATATGGAATATTTCCAAACACTAGGAGGTTTGTTTTGATTGAATCAAGTCAAGGTCGAAGCACTTAAAGGCAAGGCTTTTAGGGTTTGTTTACAGCAACTCAAGTTTGTTCAGAGCAAACCACACAGGGATCAAAAAGGACATGTCACAACGATGTACTTGGACAGGGCATACCCAAAGAGTTACAAATAACAAAAGAAATCAGTCACAACGAGGCGTGACATGTTGCAAAGTAAAATGATAAAGCATTTATTTTCTTCCTGTTCAACTCAAGTAAAGTCAGATTTCTTTTTAAGATAGGGCAGATAGCACACTCGAATAGTGTAACCATGCCGGCGAGGAGGTTCCGCAAATGAATGCGAAATCGGTCGGCAAAATCACGTCGAAAAGGCAAAATAAAACGGAGTCGCCACCTAGTCTATTATGGAAGACAAGGAAAACCAAAACATGAAATGAATGCAAAAA
>JAMKQA010047993.1:0-13026 GCA_024699735.1 Posidonia australis | reverse complement strand
CCTCTGATATTCCATGCTGCTATAATCATTAATTAAATAAATCATCTAAAAAGAAGATCCTGCATCAACAGGATCATCAAGATTAACCATCTCCTTGCCTTGGTCCAATCGGACAAAATTATAAAAAACAATGGCTTCTTCTCTAGAGGATAGAGAAATGCCAATGGTATTACAAAAGAGCTGATATGCATCATAGGACTCCCAAAGTAAAGGATCAAATCTATTAGGATCCCTGACACCTTCAGAAGAAGAACTAGCAGTAGTCCTATTAGCAGAGCAAGGTATATCAAATTGACTATTAAAATTGCTAGATAATTCTGCAGAAGGGCAAATAGACTCACCAGGTGCATGAATTGGAGTGGGTGGCCTTCAAGATGGCTTTCCAGCTATAGATGCACCAGAGTCCTCTTGATCCAGAAAGTCATTATTTTGACGCAGGGAAGGGGAAAGAGAAGGTCTTCTTTCTTTCTTTCTTTCTTTTCTCTATTTTTACAAGAATAAATAATAGTATCAAGAGATCATGTAGGGAGGAAGGTAGGAAGGAGAGGGGAGAAAGAAACAGAAATAAAGAAAGAAGGGGAACAAGACAGGAAGAAAGATTGGCATCCTCTCTTGTTCCAGCCACTGTGAAAAAGAAAAGAAAAGGGGAATGGGGATCGAAGGATGTAGAGGAAGAAGAAGAGGAGGACGAATGTTGTGGTGTGTTTTGTTCGTCTTGAACGCCAACCAACCCAAGGAATCAAAGTGGAGTGGACTAGTGGAAATGAAACGGAAGGAGCTGGCTAGGCACCACGCTGCCCGTCGCTAGGATAATGTCCACGGTAGAAGGACTAGCAGAAGGCAAACGAAATGGACGGGTTCCCAACTTCCCATTCCATGGATTAATTAATTATGTTGCTTGCTTGCTCTATCGTCGTTCTCGTTTTATCTGATGTTGGTATTTGGTCGTTCTCTCCTTGCCATTTTATGTATATGTACGTACAGTCGCAAATATTCCGCATAAATGTAAGGAACCATGAATAATAATACTATCAATCGATTCTTACCGTCTTATCTTTCATCACAATATATATAAAAAAAGTTAAATACTGTGTTACTTGCGGGTTAAGGGAAAGGAGAAAATGTCTTCTGGATTAATTGGGTCCCAGCCATGCTATCTATGGCTATAGTGGATTCGTTTTCAGTCTCATTCCTTAGCATGCCGTGTCCTCGTTTACACCACCAGCAGTTTTTATATATATATGTAAATTTTACAAATATTATATTTAAGTTTTTATTTATTAATTGTTAATTACTTATATCATAAATTTTACATATAAATATATTAATTATTTCAAAAAAATAAGTAAATATATTAAATTTTCGAATCGGATGTACCAACATCCGTATTCGATCCTATTTTTTTCGAATTTTTCTTTTCGAATTCGAATTCAGTTCATCAAATATTTTTTTGGATAAAGATTCAAGATTTCGAATACAGATTCGAAACGAATTTTCGGATATTTTTGGATTTCTGACATCCTAATTACATAACATAAGGACACCACTAGACGACAACCTATCGTCGATTCAGTGAACTAAGGATCTACACCACAACCACATCTTATCTCCCATAAGGTGTCTTGACAGCCCCTACAATTAAAGGACAAGTGGCGATCATAAAAGGTATTAATGTCAATGGAAACACCAACATCTTCATCAACACTTCAAAACCACATCCACAGTGACGAGCTCAGCTAGCCATGGAGGAGGCATGAGTGTCAAGAAACCATTAGGACAACTCAGTGGTGTGAGGAGGAGGAGGCACACTTGGACGGGCTCACCACGTGCTCATAGGCCAATGGCCTTGCGTGGGCATGTAAGGAGCCTATCGTCGGCAATTAGGGAAGATGCAGTGCGTGGAGAGGAAGCTTAGGCAAACTTAGAGAAAAATCATACAGTGAAACTCCAATGCAACAGTAAAACGAGAGAGAAAATGCAGGGACGCTGGGTTAAGGGAGTGCTCACCTGTGGGCGTGTACTGATTTTCCTTCCGATAGAGACTCGTAGTGGCTCAGTCCAGGCTACCGATGCTCAACGGTGATGGAGGCGAGTAAGGAGGATCGCTGGGATGCTGGAGGCACTTGGAGTTTGGTGTAGTGGTTGTTTAGGTGGCCGCGGTCTTTGTTGTGGTTAAGGTGGCTGGAATTAGGTGGTGCAACGACCGAAGTAGTGTTGAGTGCAGTGGTTATATTGGTCAATGACGAAGGAGGCGGGATGATAGCTCCTCATCGACCGAGATGCTAATGTGGGATCGACTAGAGAGCAATGTAGGTGGAGAGCCCAGAGAGTGAGAGCCAATCCTTCCCCTTAGTGCCATTGCTCTACTTTTCTTCCTCTGGTTACAAGTTCAGTCAATGTCGCAAGTGGCATGTTGCCATGAGCAACTGGTAGGGTGGCAAGGAGTGGTGAAGGGCATGTGGAGGCTGTGCGATGCAAAGGGTGTTGAAAGCATGGGTGAAGAACTAACAACGAGGAATAGTGGCGTGCATAGGGGGAGTCGGTTTTGGTCATTGTGAATGAGTTGCTGAGATTCAAATGAGAGGGCTAGCGTTTCTGCTGAAGTTACTGACACAGGGGACTTCGTCGGCAATTTGCACTGATTACTCACACTAGGTGCTCGTGCTACCTATGTGCGTTGGGTAGTCGTGCCATGAATTTGTGCCTAGGCCATTGCAATACCTGTCGGCTGGGTTTTAGGCTAGTTTCTTGGGTGCTTGGACTACTAATGGACCAGGATTGGTGGATTAGCTAAGGTTTAAGGTTAGCGCAGGGGTTTGGGCTAGTTTAGGGTGTGAAATAGGCTTTGGTGTTGGAAAATAAATGAGTAAGCTCTTTCAGAGAAGTCTGTTTGCAAATAACTGCGAAATTGAAATGTCTACAAATACCTCTTCCTATCTTTTAAATAAATGAGTAATTTTTCTTACCTACATCTACATAAATAAAATAGATAATAAATAAAGTAGTAGGTAAATGGTTAAAATTGAAAAGAGGGGCAATTTTGGTGTAAGTGCCTACAACTCTTTTTTTTTTTAATAAATGCATAGGAGAAAAAAAACCGTGTAGATATATTTATTAGATATCTATAAATACATAGTAAAATTTTCATTTAAATCATACAATTATTAACCCTTGATCTAAAAGTCTTAAAATTTAATATGTTTTGTTAAATTCTAACTATTAAATTTTAGATTAAAAATTAATAGTGAATATAACTAAGATTAAGATGAAACTTTAGCATATAGTAGATTATCTTATAGATTTACTAATAATATAAGTAGATTTTATTTAAAAAATAAAAAAAATACTTATAAGAAGATTTCCGGGCATCTACATGGACCATTTCTGGATTGTGACAACCCTACCTTCGCTTGTTTGGTGGGCCGAAGTTGGCGAAGGACACCAGACAATAACTCTTACAATCTCCAGCAATAACACCATACAGGTGCAATCAATTGCAGTACCTTCATCAAAGTTAATTTTGATATGATGCTCCGACAAAGGAATCCAATAATATGGCCTAGGGGTGTCAGAAATATTGTTGTTGTTAAGATTTGAGCTTGGTGTCAAGGATTGTAGCTTTGCATCAGCGCGAGTGCTAATATCTCTGGCTTTGATGGGTTTGACTTCGAAGATAAGATTACATCTAGCAAGCCACCAACTCTCCAGAGTATAGAGGCGATTCTGTTAATGCCTTTATTGATATCCATAGAGTTGCAAGGCTATTCAATCTAGCACACTATCCAGTCAATAAAAGATATTTGAGAGGAGATCAATTCCAGTGGGATGCCCGCATTATGCCAGGCTTCAGACACAAAGCGACATCTTCGAAACAAGTGTTCTATGGATTCAATATCCAAGTGACAACGAGGACAAGAGACGTTAGTGATGATGTGTCTTCGAAGAAGAAGATCACGAGTGAGAAGAGCATCAATAAGACACTTCCAAAGAGAGACTTTCACTCGTGGCAGAGGGGATTTGCAACGCGACATAATTCTTCTGGTGATGTAGTTCTCTTTCGTGAGAAGAAGACTGAGACTCAGATTTCTGTGGATCAGAGAGTGGTAAGCTGATTTTACAGTAAAATTACCTGAGTGAGCAAGAGGCGAAAATATATTTTCATCATTATGATTCAGTTGGTCCATTTGCGTTTCTAAGATAGCTTCAGCAATAACTGGACTGGAAGTATTATGGATGAGGCAATGATTCCGTGTTCTTGAATTTCGTACGAGTACTAATTCATTGACATTGTAAATTCCAAATGCCGGGCGAAGATAACTGATGTTATCAGTAAGATTGAGTATCCAAGTGTCCTCCCAAATGTCTGTCATTCTTTCAGAGCCAATTTTCCATCTCATATTGATGACTAAGAAATTTTTTGGGTGGATAAGCTGCTCCCAGGCCTCTTTTTTTTATTTATTATTTTTAGGCTGCTTCCAGGTTGCTGAATGTAGAGTACTGGCTGGCTGCAGCATCTTTCAAACTTCAGCAACTAGCCTAGATATTTTGCAGAGAGAATCTTTGCCCGAATGGAATTTCGCTCAGTGATGGAACGCCAACAAAGTTTTGCTAACAAAGCTTCATTCGTTGAGCGTAAATAAGGGATGCAAGGTCCTCCATAATTGATAGGTTGCTGCAGAAAGCTCCAAGATTTTCTATAGCAATGACGTTTGTCTTGTTCTATACCCAACCAAAAATCTTCGATGGATAGATTCAATTTTTTGGCAAATGTTCTGAGGAATGCTCTGGTAGTACTCATCTCATATAAATGAATTGAAGCCGAGGAATGCTTGAGATGAATAGATTAATGACATGCTGCCGACAGCGTTTTTGCCCTACACCTACTGAGTTTCTTGGTGGTTTTATTAACAAGATCTGGGAAGAGATTCCTTTGCTCACGATCGACATTCAGAATTGTAATTAAGCACCAAAGTGTTTATCTTTGACACCCAAAATGGATTTGATATGATTTTTGGAAATTATAGGGCACTCCTTGCTAAAGAAGATGGTTGATTTTTAAAAATTGGATTGTTGGCCAGACATCTTTTAAGAAATGGCTTAGCAGCAATTTTAGCATGCGATCTTCCCTCGCATTAGCTCTTCCAAAAATTAAAAACAAATTAACCATATATCTTTTAGTCCACTTCTTAACCCATAATTTACTCTCATCATTTAATACTTTTTTGTCGGTTAAAACCCTTGGTTTTGATGGTTAAAATTTAATAACTTAAGGAAAAATAGTTACAATAATTTGATTACAACCAAAATTTAACCATTATAGATTGTAATCCTGGTTATTAAATCCAATAGATTAAAATGATATCAAAAAAAAAGGAAAAGAAGGAATAACGACGATTTAATAAATGAGGGTCCACTCCCATGGCCTTAGGCTCTCCTGGAGCCCCCTCGGCCACTAGTTATGGTTACAATTCCTATCCACATGTCTAATGGTGGCCTAGGAGAATCAGTTGACGATCCTTTAAAATCCATTCGTAGATTGCTAGAGTCGCATAATTCCAGTATCATTGAGCATATGACTATTACCTTTTGGGGAATCCCCTTTGATAATTAACCAGGTTGTTCCTTTCCCGTTCCCTTTTGAATTTGGAGGGGGCTACAGCCTACAGGAGGGCCCGAGAATACATAGGAAAATAGTAGCACTATTATGGAAAAATATAATACTCTCTCTTTCGTAACTTTCAACAAGTACCCTTTCACAACAATCACCATAATTGTCACAGGCAATAGCACCAGATTTTCAATTAGAAACACAGAGTCATCATAATCGAGTTTTAGTACTTGATGAAAGGTCACAGTCGTCCTCGCCGCAACACGGGCACCGGAGAAAATTCTCGTTTCGAAGATTTAACCGCAGTTGGCTGTTCATACGCCCCAAAAAATAGCGATCACCGGGCCAAGTACGTACAATTTTCTCCTCCTTTGTAATCTTGTTGGTGCATAAAGGAGGGCAGATCGATCTAATAGCCGTAAGTCCATCACCATAAGCTACGTACAACCACGTGCCCTCTTTTCATGCAGTTCACTAGCATAAACATGAATGGCATCAACGTTCGGTGCCACACAGATTCTTCGAAACACAATCAAATTAATGACACTAGAGAAATTCACTTACTATAACCATTACATATATATTTATATAAATAGGCACGTACGTTTTCGCTCTTTTACAGTAGTAACATGGACCACCAAGTCCAAAAATAAAACATGAACATCTCCACCGCCAAAGTCTCATAGGTATGAAGAAGAAGAAGAGGAAGAGGAGGAGGAGGAAGAAGAAGAAGACACACTTGTCTAGTTCTCACAACAATACTATGGTCACAAGGTCGTTAGAGACACATGAATCCCCATCTCACTTTCGTTGGTAAGAAAGACAAAGCAATCATCTTCACCGAAGGGTGGTGGTCATTCAATGCAAATTTGTAATTTCACAATACCAAATTATTGAAGTATTTACGTACCGTCATGGGTTAGGTTATAGGTCCTGTATATATGGGCCCTTGATGTTAAGCTTCTCTAAATAATTAGAAGAGAGAAAGCAGACCAACAGGATAATGAAAGTTTAGTAACACAGATGAAAGCTACAGCTAGCAGGCGACATGGTTCTACAGTAGCACCTAGAACTACCATCTCCAACAAAACCTGAAGTTCAACCGAAAACAAAAGTCCATTCCCACCTAGGTCTCTACTGTATACTAGAAGCTAATCCTAACTCGGCAATTGTTGATATATATATATATATAATTCGCGCGTAAGATTAACACTAGTCACATGCTGGAGTAGCAACCTGTCTCCACAAGCAAATTAATCCTTTTTTTAACACCTAACCATCTGGATAGAACATACCAACCTCCACAATAACGTCAATCATCCCGGGCTGATGCCAACATCTTCATCAAAGGAAGCTACGGCGGCATGGGAAACATCCGTTAGTTAAGAACACATGGATAATTACTCATGGAGAATTAATTCTGAGGTGCCCATCGGGAAACGTGCACTCTCTGTTAGCATAGGTACGAATTCCGACATTGCCGAATTTTTTCTTCGTCTTGTTAAGCTTAGAACAATCGACGTACGTACAGTGCTGCGAAGTAAATCATGGAGGGCAACGTGACAATAAGAATATCGCGTAAAAATAAAGGAGTCTTGTTCATGTACATAAAGTCATACACATATGCATAATTTGTTTCAACCTTGAAGATGCATGGGTTCGATATACGATGTCATCTCCTATTTTTATGGTATCATCTAAGATTGATCAGTTGGATTATGTTTGTGTATAACTGTGTGTATACAGAATTGTTTCCTAAAACTAATTGGGGATATTGAATTGCACATGATTTACAACATCCAACGCATTTGATGAACTTTAAACTCGTCACAGGTCTCGAGTTCGAATCCTGGAACATTCATCTCTTACTATGTCAATCGTTAACAAAAATACGCATTTGATGAAGAATAGGTCTTACAAGAATCTCCATGAGGAATCAATTTTTCACTACTAATAATACAAGACCACAAGGAATATAGCAACCAAGAATCCTTTTCCCCCCAAGACAAGTGAGACACACATTTATCACAAATTTCATAGTTTATTTAACCCTGGAGCATCCACCTTTTACACACAATCCACTTCTACACTACGCTTCTTTGTTGGCGACTAATGGTTTATTTGATAAAACTTCAACTTTTGAATCCAAGTGTAGAAACTAATTTCTAACTAGAAGTCGTCATAATTCAACTTCTGAAAATGTAAAGGAATTATTATTTCAAAAGCTACATGTTTTTAAGAAATTTGTAGTATTTAGTAGAACTGTTGGACCATTATAACTTCTAACGAGAAGTTATATATTCAAAAATTGTCCAAAAACTCTACTAAACAGACCCTACGTCATGAACTCACATCTAGTGCGAAGTCATTGTTCAAAAATTCCATCATAAAATCACTGATGTGTGATTCGAAAATGAGAACTCCCGTACAAGAGAAGAGGACGCGATTGATGGACTGCAAGACCCGTCTCATAATCTCTTTGATTTTATTTTTTTTCCCTTTTTTCAAAAGAGAAACCATAAAATTCCATTTATATGCAGTCAAAATATTGAGAAAAGCAAGAGAATACAAGAACAAGCAATCAAGAAAAAACGGGTGAAGAGATTGACTACAACCAAATAAAATCAAAATCTACGATGCATTATTGATGAAAAATACTAAGAAGACTGCAAGATCAGACACACCAAGGATCAACAATGGCTCACCAATTATAGATGCGGCTTCAAAGAAGTAGGGCAAGGTCCACCAGTAATTTCTAAGATTTTTTGTTTTACTCATACAAAGTAGATCCTAGAGGTCAGAAGAGAATCCTGCAAGTGACTGAGAGAATCTCGTGCATAGACAATTGGAAGAACTCCGCAGCCGTCTCTTTGATTTTGATTTAACAAAAACCATTCTCCTATTTTTGTGAAACATTCAGTGCAAATTAATGACCACCCTTGTACGTATCTACATGACAGGAACACTACTTGTTCATGATCAACAATTTAATTAATTAGGTATTGTTATATTCTGCATCCTGCCAAGCCATGATGAGCACATCCATCCAATGACCATCAGTGCACAGTAGGTTCAAGTCTAAAAGATCTGCTTATCTAGATGTGGTCCCATTGCAGCTTCCTCTTTCCCTCAGTCCCTCTTCTCTTGTTCCTTTCCATTGTTCCCACCCTCCCTTTCTTCTGCCTTTTGTAATGGGGTGTTTTAAATGGAATTGGTTGAGGGAGAGGTGGTGGTAGAGGACCACTTCCCCACCTCACCCAGCACCAGCTCCTATTTCAGGAATATTTTCCAGGCGCATCTATTCCTCTCTCTCTCTCTCACTGTCTCTCTCTCTCTCTACCATTTGTCTTTTCCCTTTACCCTCCTTTCTTTCTCAACTGTAGGTCGTAGTTGTGGAGGAGCAGCAGCAGCAGCTTTGGCTAAGCAAGTACCTCCAACTGTTCTTAGTACCTTAATCCTTTCATCTCTCCACCTGTGTTCCTCTTCCTTGTCAGTGGCACAGACCCAACAGAATCGGAAACCTCATCTGACCCATCAGAGAGAAAAAATAGAAGTAGGAGGGAAGAGCTAGCTAGCTAGACTTCAGTAATAAACGAAACCCAAGTTTAAGGGATAGGGATTCGTGTCATGATGCCAACTCCCAAGTTGTAGTAAAAGCTAAAGGGAGAAGAGTGAGAATTTAAAACAACAGTTGATTGGTGGGAGGGACCATGGGTGATGCCATGTTTCTCAGAATTACCATACACATATATATATATATATAATGGGGAGATAAGAGAATACTGTTCATCTGTGTTGACGATCATCTCCTAGTTTCTTCAACCAATCTCTTCTCTTCCTCTGGATTTGTTTTCTCTTAAGATTTTGTTGTCACCTTGCGTGTGTACCAACTAGAAGAGAATTGGCATGGCTTCTCTGGATCTTTTAGTTTTAGAAATATGTGTATGTTTCACACACATATAGCTAGCCCTTGCTTTCATGGTAGTCATCGATCGTCCAAATTAAAACTTCACCATCTGCTGCTATTTTTAACCTAGAAAAGATCCCCATCGTCAAACACTCCAAGCTCTGGGAGAGGACAAATTCTTGATGGTATCCTAGCTACCCAGTGGTCTCACTACTGTGAGGATCTTCCTCCCACACATACCATCATATCAGCATCTTCTTCAAATATCAAAGTGCTGTTTGCCCTTCCCAAATCGGTAAGGTTTTGATGCATATAATACTGCTACTCTATCTTTGTTTTATAATTTTTCGAGAAAAAAATAGCATTCGAGTTCCACCAAGCTCAACCTATGCATCTCCCAGTACAAGACTAGTACTTTGAGTGTTTGAATCTGTCATATACATATACATATACATATACATATACATATATACATGTATTGTTTTTCGTTCGGAGGTTTATATATGGTGGTGATGGAATCTTGGCTTATCGTTTTTTGTTTTGCAAGAGCTCAAGACCAGATCCTATGCAGAGCTACGAGCCAAATCCTGATCTTTTCAGCTTGCAGACTGGCATGGAGATGTTAGGGATGGCCTCCAAGAGCACTTCCTTGCACCAGCAAGATCATCAGAATAGAGATCAGACGCATTACTACCAGCAGTCCACTGACCAATTCAACAATCTCATGGTAGTTGATGATTCCTCTCTGAGGTGCCTATTCCCCAGCCAAGGGCTGTCCTTGTCCCTCTGCAACTCCACACCACCCAACCTAGCCTTGCCGCAGCATATGGATCAAATCAGAGGTGCTCAAAGCCATGGTCTGAGAGAAGATATATTGATGCAGGATGGGAGATTGCTCATGTCACAAGGGTTCTACCAGCAACAAGTGCCTCAGCAGCTGAGGAATTGCAAGTACCTGCTCCCCACTCAGGAGCTTCTCAAGGAGTTTTGCAATATTCTTCCTAATGGTGTGGACCAGAAGAAGAAAACCACACAGAGATCAAATCAGTGGGCAGGAGGAGGACAGTCTTCTTCTTCTTCTTCTTCTGCAGCTGCCGCTGCTGCCACCACTTGGAACCAGTCTCTCCAGTCTCTGGACATCCTAGAACTGCAGAGAAGGAAAGCTAGGCTTTATGCCATGCTAGAAGAGGTCTGCACTCTGCACCTCTCTCTCTATAATTTCTTTTGAGCTGCTTTTGCTACAAGGAAATGATGCAACTGGTTTCGGAGACGGCATAGCCTTCTGACAACAGAAAAACTACCATTCCTCATCTGAGGAACTTTACTTGTGGACCTGCCTGACATCCACAGAGGGAGGGCTCAAGGGAATTGATCTGATTGGTTTGGAAACTCTAAACCCGTAGATTCAAATAGGGTCTGGAACACTGCTGTTATTGCTATTCTGTGACCCAGTTTGGACAGATTGTTCATTCAGGGAAATTCCATTCACTTTTGGAAACCTCTTTTCCCTTAGCCATCTTTGCCCCCCCCCCCCCCCTACGAATCTCACAATCTCCCATTAATATCACCAACCTAATTCAAACTATCTCTCCTCTTTTTTGTATATCCCTTTTCCTTTTTTTTTAATCTCAGATCCCCTTCAATTGAATATCACAGAGACACAGAATACCTACATATCCTTATAAAAAAAATAGACCATATGGATATTTGATGATTGTTCTCATGATACAAACATTTGATACTTCTTCTCCCATTACTACATAACCAATTAACTGTACCCCGAACAAACATATGATACTTCTTCTCATAATACAGTGCCAATGACCTATCATTCAATCAATCTTATACAGTTTGTGTTAATCAGCATGTCATGATTATTAGCATTCTACAGATATATTTCGAAGGAATCCTCCAACACAACACTATGGTACTGATCATACACGTTGGTGTTTCAGGTGGACAGGAGGTACAGGAAGTACTGTGAGCAGATGTGGTCAGTGGTGGCCTCATTCGAGGCTGTGGCCGGGGAGGGTGCGGCCGCGGTGTACACGACGTTGGCATCGAAGGCGATGTCGAGGCACTTCCGGTGCTTGAGGGATGGGATAGTGGGTCAGGTCAAGGCTACCAAGAAGGCCATGGGCGAGAAGGACCAAGTTACATCAGGGTCTACGAGGGGTGAGACCCCGAGACTGAAGCTTCTTGACCAGTGCATAAGGCAGCAGAAGGCTTTCCAACAAGGTGGAATCATGGAGAACCATCCATGGCGGCCGCAGAGGGGTCTACCTGAACGTTCTGTTTCCATTCTACGTGCTTGGCTCTTTGAACACTTTCTCAACCCGTAATCATTCTTCTTCTTCTTCTTCTTCTTCTTCTTCTTCTGCTCTCTATCTCTTTCTGTCTCTCTCTCCCTCTCTCTCTCTCTCTCTAAATTTTTACTTGGTCTCTCACAGAAAAAATTTGAATGCATAAGCAGGTAAAAGAGGAGGGGGGAAGCAACTCATACATTACTATAGGTTTTACAATATGCATAAGTCGCTTCTTTTTTTTAACTTAAGTAGTAGCTTTGTTTTGATTAACGTTTTTTCACCTTATTTAATATTCTTGAAACTCAAGAATGTTTTCTACATAAAAAATCATAGGAGAAGAGAAGATAATTATACAAGTGTAAGATAAGTTTTCCTAGCCTGTCTCTAAAACTTCTTCTTTCTTTCTTGATTTCTTTTTATTCACTTTTTCTTTATTTATATTTGATAGGTCATGTTTGAAAGAATGCATACATAGAGTATCATCTTAATCATATTTGTGTCTCGTTTTCATGGAACTCAAACTTGATGACAGCTTTGGGTGCAAGGAAAATGGAATATAACACAAGTGATGATAAATCAATTTTATGGGTATTTTTTACTTAAATTTAGTATAAACTTGAGATGCTCCTTTTTCACAGATTTTTCTTTTCTAAGAAAAGAGAGTATGTGTGTGGGTTTTTAGATGTTTGTTTGAAAGTCTCAATCAGACATACACCATCTGCAACTTTGAAAGTAAAAGCCTACGTCTACTTGAATCATTGAGTGTCATGGAATATTTACACCTTTAATTAAGAAAAACCCAAACAGAGAAAGCCTACCATACACCATAGCCTTGCCATCTGTGGATACCAATTCACCACATTATCTCCACTACCAACTGAAACCATGACATCTACACATTATCTCCACTACCTTAAACACATGGCTGTTGCAACGCAGCTGTCTAAACCTAGGCAGCTAGCTAAATAATGATACATAATTTTCAGCCTTTTAGAAAAAAAGATGAATATCGTGGTCTTCCATATGTTGCTTATGCTTAAGGTGATTTTAATTATTGTCATTACAGGTATCCAAGTGACGTCGATAAGCACATCTTGGCAAGGCAAACAGGACTATCAAGAAGCCAGGCAAGTAGTCCACATGAATAGCTCTGTCTATCTGTGTGTGTGTGTATCTCTCTCTCTCTCTCTCTCTCTCTCTCTCTC
>JAMKQA010047992.1:0-11351 GCA_024699735.1 Posidonia australis | reverse complement strand
CCGAAGAAAGTGATATGTAATATATTGTTTTGCCTTGTATTATATTTATCGACTTGTATTAAGATATTTCAGTGTTGTATTAGCTACTTTTTTTGTAAAAACTTTGAATGTGTAAAATCTTATGATGTATAATCGAATGAAATTATTTTTATAAAATCTTTATGTGTACAAATAATGTACTTGTGAATGTATTTGAATGTCATTTTACCAGGTATTTGAATATCAATTCTATAATGTACTGTATTTTTTTTTTTTTAACTGCCCAGTATTAGCGAGGACATTTCCTCGCTATATCCTCGCAAACATAACGATATTTAGCGAGCACTTAGCGAGCAATTTGTGAGGGAATGTCCTCACTATATACTCGAAATTTTTTCACTAAAACTGGAACGACGATACAATCTCATGATATTTAGCGAGCATTTACCGAGGAATTACGAGGATCTAGTGAGGACATTACGAGGAAATATTTCCTCGTAATATCCTCGCTGAATTGACATGAGCACGTTGCGAGGATATATCATTGCAGTATTGATTTAACGAGTTACATAGCTACGAGAATAATTATTCTTCGCTAAGTCCTCGTTAAGCTTTGTAACGAGGATTTTACGAGGACTTAGCGAAAAATATTGTCCTCGCTAAATGTAGATTTTCTTGTAGTGAGTCCAACCATGTCATCGTAACTCCAGGCAAAGATATATGCATATTCTCGGAGAAGCTCAACAAATTCTGCTCTGGCCTGTGCTAGGAGTCTGGCGCTTATCCGCACTTCTTTAACATCTTCATTGGTGCCAATATTCACAGTCTCTATCTCTTCTTCTACATGCAGGTTTGGGCCTTCGGGATCGTCATCGTAAGGCTAGAATTCTGGCGCATCATGACTCTCCTCTTCCACCTCTGCATCTTCCTTTTCTCCATTTGCAATGAATTCAGGAAGGACTTCTTGCTGGCACAATGGGTCTGTGTCTTCAAAGGTGCACACTTTCTCAGCATTCTGCCCCTAATACTGCTTCAAAATGGTCACTGTAACCCTAGTTTTCTTATATGCACCCCTAATGATTTCTGGTTCTGCTGTTTCCGAACATGTGTCCGACTGTTTCACTTCTGGTAAACAAAAGCTTTTATTATCATGTTGTCTCCATGTGCAACAGGTGGGCAGTTGTCCTTTGTCTGACTGATATGAGTGCTGCCGCCCGAGTTCCCTCTTGAGCCTAACTCAGGATCTTTTTATTTTGGACCCCACTGCTCAAGTGGGGCTAAGTCTGATAGTACCACCTAGACCCACCTCCCAACTGATAGGAGATAAATTTTCTAGTCTAGGGTTTAAGGATTTATTCTCCTCCAAGGTCATGATGGCAGACTGACCCTATGCAACTGTCTGCTCCTCTATGTCCTCGATCATTACTGCCTTTCTTTTCTTGCGCCTAAGCTCATTTTACGCATCCTCGGCCATTACTGATAACTACTCTTGAAATAAAACTTCCAGATAGTTGAGCATGTTATCCACCTGAGCTACCACGGCATCTCCTTCCTCTTCATCGGAAGCAAAATCTACATAATATGCGCTGGTAGTTCTCAACACCTCAGGCACTGATTCCGACTACCTTGGCTGCAACCCCTTTAAAACTGATTGTCGCTCTGACGCTGCTACTGCTGATTCTGCCCTTGCTGCATCCTAAACTGCAACCAGATTGTTAGACAGACCCTCCGCTGACTCTAGAGGCAGCAACGCTAGTATAGCTATCCCCGGGGACATGGATGATATTGAACCCATTCCAAAGTCCATAACTTCCTCCTCCGAATAGTAATCCTCTACGCAGACCCACTCGGGCCCACCAACTGGTTTGTCTGGCTCAGGCTCTGCAAGCATCAAACTTCGATTGGGATCTTGCAATCTCGCACTGACAAAATTATTTAAATCTCGTGGAATAACAAGCTTTTGGAACTTACGATGCTTTGCGTATTCGTCTTGTGGCTTCTGCTCGTATCCTAGTCCTTCAAACTTGCGTCTTCTCTCCACGGCAATTGGTTCTACGAATCCTTGGCCATTCCGCCCGAGAGGTGCTCCCTTCTCTTATCCCCATCTCTGACATAGATTCTCGACCATCAAAAAGGGGTTGCCAAAAGCAGCCAAATGGCTGGCACGCTCGAGAATCGGAATAAAATTGACCGGTTCAAAACAATCGACATGGTAGAGCACATCAGAAGGTCTGGAGTCAAAATGGACATTATGGAGTGAGACTGAAAAGACTGCCTCAACCCTCTCCTTTTCAAGATTTTCCGTCATCACGACGAAAACGTCGTTGTTCCAGCAGAACTTAATCATACGGTGAAGGGTTGAGGGTATAACCTGATGCTTGTGGAGCCAAGGGCGCCCAAGTAGAAGATTGAAAGATGGTTTGAGGTCGACGACATAGAACTCGACCTTAAAATGAGCAGGACCAATGACTAAGGGAATGATCAAGATCCCTAAGGCATCATGGTGCGTGTTATCGAAAGCCATCATTCCTTTCACTGCAGGAGTAATGTCCTCCGATTTAAAGCCGACCTGACTTACGGTTCGCAAAGGGCAGATGTTCAAACTAGCGCCATTATCTACCAGAGTGAGAGGAATGCGAAAATTTTGGTATTGCACTGTGATGAATAGGGGCTGGTTATGACTAGTCCCTGTTGGAGGAAGCTTGGAACTAGAGAAAGAAATGACCTCTAGCGTGGCTATCATCCCTACCATGTTCTTTAGGGCCGAAGGTTGTATGGTTGAGGAAACATGGGCGACTTGAAAGACCGGAAGAAATGCCTCTCTATGCTTGGTTGAAGTATGGATTAAATCCTAGATGGATATGTCTGCTTTGACCTTTTTCAACTGGGCAGTAATATCAGCTACCGGTGGGTCAACTTTGGGGGTGGGGTTAGCTCTTGTGACTGTCTCTTCAGGGATTGGATTAGGAATATGGGTTCTTGCTTGAGTGGATGAAGTCACAGGCTGACTGGTTTTTTTTGCTAAGACTGGGGCCTTGTATACCTTTCCCGACCGCGTTACCTCAGCACACATTTCTGCAGTATAGCTATAAGGCATGCGGTGAGTATCCTATGTCAAATTAATGACCACAGGAGCATGGGCTCTTAATTCCACTAGGGCTAAAACTGGTAGAGTAGGTGTTGGCGCTTGGTGGGTTAGGTCATGCCTTGGTTTGGCTAGTAGGCTAATTGTTGGTGGGGTGGATTGCATGGTAGGTCTGGTAGCCGTGCGCCTCAATCGGGCAGTTAACTGGATCATGTTGACTATAGAGCTTGCAGCTTCAATGAAGGATTGACTCAGCTGATAGGAGAGTGATTCTGAAACATTGTGGATGACGAGGGAAGGATCAAAAGATTAAACCCCATCCGAAGAAAGGAAAAAGACTCCCGAGGTTCCTAGCGTATGCTCTGGCAAAAGCTGGTGGACTATGTAGCTAGATGTGGATGCAAATGAATGTGGTGTCTGTGCAGCGAGTCGGTACTCTACCTCCTGTGTGTGAATATTGATGACCTTTCGGTTAATCAGGCTCTGAATTACATTCCGAAGTGTATAGTAGTTATCCGTAGAATGCCCCGCGGTTCTATGGAAACTGCAGAATAAATCCGCTCTATACCACGATGGAAGTGGGTTTGGCGGTGGGCGGATTTCTAGAAGCTTCAGTAATGACGCTACCTTGGGAAGTATGACACTTAGCGGCTCGACCAGAGGAGTGTAGTCCCTCTCAGAGCGTGGCGGTCGTCTTGACCCTGGGTAGCGCCCTTGCCTTGCCGGTGCAGGCTGGTAGACTGGTTCGATGGTGGTAGTGATTTATGATGTGCGTGGTGCTCTAGGTGTAGGAGAGTAAACAACTTGATTCTGTGCTGGCGAGCTCACCACATTGACTGGCATAACAGGAGTCCCTACGTATGCCACAACATTTTTAGTAGAATCCTTCTTCCGCCCGTAGCCAGTGCTGGATCCATTGCTACCACCGTTGCTGTTACCTGTTTTGCCGGTAGCTATGGTATGCTTTGTGAATGCTGCTAACGCTGGGAAGCTTCCGCTATTTAGCGAGCTCTCTACACGAGTGCCAACTCTAATCAGGGATGCAAAGGTGGTAATAGGCTGGATACTATGCAAAGCTCCAATGGTTGGTTGCGCCCCTCGTATTATTATTTCGATAGACTCTTCGTCAGAAGGTCTATCGCGCACTTGTGAAGTGAGGGCTCGCCAGCACCCGACGTACTCCCCGAACGGCTCATGGGGCTTCTGCTTGGTGGCGACCAGGTCCTCACGCTTTGGGACCATGTCGAGGTTAAAAGAGTACTGCTCCAGAAAAGCTTGGCTGAGATCATTCCAGGTCCTTATGGTGGACATATCCAGTGATGTGAACCATTTTAAAGTTGGACCTATAAGACTTTTCTGGAAGAGGCGAATGAGAAGCCTCTCGTCAGCCTGTAGCTGAGCGAGATCACCACAATACGCCCGAAGATGTGAAATGGGCAGCCTTTCCCATTGTATTTCTCAAATTTCGTGATATGGAAGTTCGGTGAATGTACCGCCTCTGGGAAATAGCAAAGGTCCCAGAAGGAGAAAGACTGGCGGTCCCCGCCCTGCACTTGACGTAGAGCTTTCTCCAGGTCATTCATCCTAGCGAAAAGTGCATTTAGGGTTGCTGCTGACATTGAGTGTGCAGCCGGGGCGGGTCCCGCGTACGCTGTGTCTATAGCACCTGTGTGCTCCTCTAGATCTATCATCTCGTCACCCGGTGCCATGGCGTGATGACCAGCGTACCTATGCATGTACGCTACTTGTGGTGGTGTGCATGCAGAAGCTTGTACCTGATGCAAGGGTATAGACATGTTATGCTGTGTGGGGTTTGTTGTTGTGTGTGGGAGCAACAACTGCTGAACCGGGACGGTCGGGTTCGTAGGCCGATGTACTCTTGCCAGCCCAAAAGGCTGACCACCAGCAGTGGGAGGAATATATTGTGCATGTTGTGGTAGTGATGCTACTAGCAGAGTAACAACGCCTGTCGTCGGGACAGCGGGAAGCTGTAGCGACGGCTGCAGTGGTGGTGTGACTAATGTAACGTGAAGTGCCTGAGCAGGCGGCGCAGGATCCTCAGGAATGGGACAGACAGGCGCAATAAGAGTGGGATCCAAAGAGAAGGCCATGTTTTGCAACCTCTGTGCAAGGGCCAAGAATTGCTGAGATTGTATGGTGGCAGAACCGTCGGTAGCAGTACTGAGGGTTGGAAGATCAAGCGGCAGGGATGTCAAAGGGGGTTTGATGCTCAAAGATGCTGCAGGTCGAATTCCTACTAATGAGGCAATCGTAGCCAACTGAGTGTCGAGTGAAAGAAGGTCAATTGAAGGACGGGGCATCATCAGATCAGATGCCCTGGTGGTAGTCATTGTAACTGCCTCAGCCATGGGCTCCAGACTAATGAGGGTCTACCAGTGTCCCGAAATCGACGAACAAGGAACTCCAGGCGCCCGAAAGTAGTTATTGTAGAGTGAAAGTGGAATGACTGATGAGAAAGTGAAAGAGGGAGGAAGGGCAGAAACAGGAATCCCCTCCAAGGCAGCTGGTGTAACAGTCTCAGAAGCTCGCTGCGCCATAGTGGACCGTGAACGGGTAAGGATGGGGCTACGATTGCAAGTGAAAGGACGACACCTACGAGGAGCTATCGTCGGAAGTGACGAATAGCTTAAGGAAAAACAGTCGAGAACAACACCTCAAGATTGTGGTTACAGAAAGAAACTCCCAGGCTCAAACCTAGGAACTCGCACACAGAACTCTATACCTAGCAAAGGAAAAGAACCTAATGTGTTAGTGAAGAAATGAAGACAAGACAACAAATGAAGCAAGTTAGCTATGCAATTGTTTATTAAGGTGGCATGAATGGCACACATACACATGAATGCTACTAACATACTCTCTCTCACCATGCATGTCCCACATGGATTGAACCATATGGGACGCACTCATGGGTTTGGGTTTCGACTCTAGTCAGAAAAGTAGGTCCCCGTTCTAAATCCTGGTCGAAGCGCAGGCAGTGAATGGGTGGTGTGTTGGTGGCCTCGTCTCCTGTAGTAGCATGGAGCTGTACCGTTTACTAGCACCGACACGACCCCAGACAAGGGGGGACAGACTAGCAACACGTCCTACACCAAAGCTATAGAACGGGCTACTAGAATTGTCCTTCGTAAACTGTGGGTGACCAAGAAGAGAAGATGCATGTCCTATATGATCAATCATGCGATATGCTTTTATGTCTTTTACTTGCGCTTTATTAAACCATAGGGATTTGTGAGCACTTGTCTCAAGTTATGCCTTATTACTTGTTCATCTGAGTTTGTGTGTTTTATTTTAACCAGATGGAGAGGCAAACATGTCTCTACTCTCCTAATCATGGCAAATTCAAATAAAGGAAAAAAACACACAAGCATGGCATCCAAACAAGTCAGACAAAAGGCATGAAGATGGCATGTGCTGGTGTGGTACTCACAAGTAGGTGAATAGAAGCAAGTATCGAGAAACAAAGCATGAATTAAGTCATGTGCATGTGCGGTGGCATGGCAATTAATGTAAAAAGACACAAAAGACATGTTCAGTCAAATATATACAAGCAAACAGAACAAGCAAGCAAAACATGAAGTAAGCAGACCAAAGACAAGTAAGGAAACCAAAATGAAAGCTAGAATCTGGTTATCCCCAGTGGGGTTGCCAGTTCCTGCGACCATGCCGTGGAACCCTGCACAGCTCTCCCCTACCGGGTGCGTGGAAGCACTCGAGGAGCCCCGATAGGGTCACGACGAAGATGGTGAATCCGGAGAAGAAGACTAGACTAGGAAACACCAAGGAAGGATAAGAAAGGATAAGGAAAGGAGTCGCTACCTAGTCTTTTAATAGAAAGACGAGGAAAACCAAGCACACCAGAAAATCAAGAAGCAAATAAGATGCAGAAAACATGTGTGCACCGTGCCTAATAGATATAATGCACAAATGAATGTGGGCCAAAGAAAAGGTAAGGATTCTGGTTACGCATGGGGAAGGGGTTAAGCACCCCCATGTGCTCGAGAAAACTCGGTCTTTCTAGGTTTCCTACTTGTCAATGGTCTAATGGGTGTGTGCTTGCCTATTCTAAATGCGTATGCTTATGATGACTAGAAAACATGCCAAATCAAAGAGAAAATTGAAATAAAGGGAAAAAGTTAATCCAAGGGTCAAATGTAGGCATTGAGAATGCCGCTTTACTATACGCCTTTGAGCAATGAGGAAAATCATGAAAGTCGAAAAATTCTTGGAAAGCGTCTCGCAAATCAGCAGAAATTTGGATAAATCCAAGAAAATCAAATTGGGGAATATAATCCTCTTTTCGGGACCATGTCGGTTTTGTTAAGCCTTTTACTATACGCCCTGAGGCGATGGAAAGCCAAATCAAATCTAAAGATGCGAAAATTGAAAAGAATCCGGGAGACTGCGAGAAAACCAAGCTCGTAAAGAGTTGGAAAAGCGTGCGCAAAGAAAAGGCTAGAAAATTACATGAAAAAGTGCTACAAAATGTGCAAAATGCATGTGTGAGTGTAAAAATACGAATTCCAGGGGCCTTTGTGCAAAAAAAATCAAATTCTGAATAAAAATTGAAATTCTAAAGCCCAAATCATACAAAAACACATTCTGTGCAATTATGAAGAAATCTAGGATCAAATGTGCAAATATGTGCATTTCTGGCCAAATTGATGTTTCCTAGGGGTTAAAATGTAGTTCTACCATTAAAACATGCGTTTAAAGCAATTCAGTTGAAAGTCATGGTAAAATATGCAAGAAAAAGATTCATGAAGGTTTCAGGGGCAATTCAGTAAATTTACCCTAGAAAACAGGCATTCAATGTAAATCTGTAAAGTGTGGGGGCTAAAATGCAATTTAACTAGAAAAACAATGCATTTAGAAGAGTTTTTGTGAAGTTCAAGGGTTTAAATGCAATTTATTCAGCAAAATATATATTTTGGAGAGTTTCAGTAAAGTTCAAGGGTTAAAATGCAATTTACCCAAAGGAATATGCATTCTGAAAGGTTTCAAAAAAATTCAGGGTCTTAAATGCAAAAACATTGGATTAAAATGCATAGAAAAAAAACTCTAAGGGTTTCTATTAAACTTTTAAACCTGGAGAACATTATTTTGAATACTCAAGGGACATAATGCAATATTTTCAGTTAAAACTTTATTCAAACAATTTATGAAAATGATTCAGGACCTAAATGTAAGAAAAGGATCTATTTGTAATAAAGAAAAGGACTTAAGTGTAATAGATCAGAAATTTCAGAAGTTTATTAAAATAAAAATGCTTTTTAATTTTTTAAAAGAAAATGACAACAACGGCCGTTGACAACGGAGCTCCGCCGTCGACGACCGCCGGAGAGACAATCAGAGGCTTTCCCATGGTCTGATTTGAGATCAGACCCCATGGGAAGCAAGAAGAAGAAGAGGGGAGAAGATCCAACGGCCTGGATCGAGGTTCCAACGGTGGGAGTGGGCCTCCCACCTACCTCGCCGTCGAGGCACTTTGGTGACGACGTCGGGGAAGAAAGGAGACTGCTGGAGTTACGACGCGGCGATCCGGAGGTCGCGAAGGCTTCAGGGCATCGAGAGGAGCCTTTTTCTTCTTCCAAAAGCGAGTATGGTGGATGATGATGCGGAGGGGAGCTCCGCCTGCTGTCGACGTCTTTTCCTCTGGCGAGCGAGGTCACGGGCGTGTTCCAGATGTTGTGGTGTGGATCTGAAGGCTCCGGAGTACTAGAGGTATGCCATGGAAGCTTTTTGGAGGCTCGGAGTGGCGCGGAGTGGCGAGGCGTGCGTTCTTGTTCTGGCTCCGATCATCTTCTCCAGCGACGGCAGAACGTTGCGATTCCAGCGATCCTCTAGTGGAGATCTCTGCAGCGATCGGAATGGGAATTGGAGTGATGGAAAAGCAAGAGGTAGGCTAGGAGAGGTAGACCTAGGGTTCTAGGACCAGGGACATTCCCTGGACCAGCACCCCCACCTATATCGTCGGAAAACAGCAACGACGAGGTCCGGGGAGCGATTCATACCAGAGGAGGCCTCTAGTTTGATTAGAAACGATCCAGAAAGACTAAGGAAGCTCTAGGAAACTGAATTCGAAGCTAAATGAGGTTGGAGGAGGGCGTACCTAGCCTAACGACGTGTGTCTCCTCCGCAGCTCGCTAGAAGTGGCCTGAATTCTCCACTTCTCACCTCTACGAGCCCCCCTCTCTCTGGAATTCTCCCTCGCTCTGGAATTCTCTGTTTTTCTCTCCCCAAAAGAAGACCTCCTCAACCTCTGCCTCTGCTGCTCCTTTTATAGGTGAAGCTTCGGCGACAGTAACAACCTGTAACAAACTCAACAAAATCCTAACAACTAACCAACTCTGTAACAAATTAAGAAGCCTCCTAACAGACTAACCACTTGTAACAACCTTACTATCCCTCACGCACCCCGCTGCCTGCCCTAGCACTGACAGTGATCGACGGTTGTGATGAGGGAACCGGCCAGGTGCATATGTCTAGTGCGGCTGCATGATGCGCCTAAGAGGTGCGCCTGTCTGGTGCGCCAGATATGTGCGCCTGTCTACTGCGCCAGATAGGTGCGCCAGAGAAGTGTGCCTGCATGGCCATGGATCACGGCTCAGACCATTTACTGTTGGGTTTGGCGTTCACAGTCTTTAGGACTAAACCAAGGTTTGAGATCATTTGTGATTAAAATCCCAGCTACCACAATTCCAGCCTGTAGACTTGCAAAACTAGGGTGTCTACAGATTGCAATTTCAAATTCATTCCCTTGGTGCTCCTCCTCTCTAGGTGTTCACTCAAGGTGCAACCCTCCTCCCTCCAAGGTGTCAAGTGATCTTTATATAGAGGAAAGGGACTAGATGATGCAGGGAAATCAATGCAAAAAGGAAGAAATAGGCCAAATGTGGTAGCAAATGCAGTTGGACTACATTGTACATGGGTAATCTTGTGTCCAATGATTGAATGTGGAAAATTTCATACTTCAACAAGGCAATAGGTATGCATTATTTGATATGTCTAGACAGGTCATTAATGACAATTAATGTTGAAAAATCCAATACTGTGTTGGTTGCTAGAGATCTTGCTTCTTTTGATTGGATATTGGAATCCTCATATCCAATGCTCCTAATGCCAAAAAAAAAGATGAAACTTTCTTAGATTGGAATATGGGATGTAAGGAAGTTTAAGATAAAATTTTGTCAAATTTAAAGGTCATTTGAATGCTTAATTGAATGTTTTTCTAGAAGGTATTATTAGACATAAGACCATTCACTTTGAATGATTGGACATACATATCCTCACATCCAATGCATTCATGTTCTAAATGAGATGTAACTTTTTAAGATTGAAGTATTGGATGTAAGGAACTTTTCAGTAAAATTTCATTTGGAGAATGTTTAAATAGTTTGTTGCATGGATATTTTCAAAGTATCTAGGAAGATACGCGTATATTTTGATGTATAATATTGAAATGATGAAAATATTCTAATAATTAGGAAAGCTCTAAGAGATGTTGAGGAGTACGATCCTATGTGTTCAAGAAGTGAGAGAGGAATTGAACCTAACAATGGATCTAAAGTAAAGGTTATTAAAATAAAGTCTTTAGGAAGATAAAGCAATGAGATATCTACATGCTAAAAAAAGCCCTCTAGCAGAGAAGAACATGCCATTTGTTGATTGCATCGTCATTATTACGTTAGTCTCTTTAGTGTGTAAATGTTGCGATGCATTTGGCAACCAAGTTAGATTATTAGTTTTTTTATGTTAGTAGAGTCAACATTCAAAAAATCTAAAACATTGGCTCTTGTGAGCTTTTTGAATATTTTTTCTTTCGTCATTAAATAACTATTATTTATGGTATATCGTTACTTTTCAAATAATCTATCACAGATAAATAAATACTTAATCCTTTTTGGAATTAAAATAACTCCTATAATAAAATTAGAAGATGAATTATAATTTTTGTTTAGTTATGTAAAAATCAAAATAAATTTAAAATAATTCTTATTATAATTTACTTATTTTAAAATAATTATCCTATAAATAAGTGGAATAAAGTTATTCTGATATATATCTATATATATATATATATATATATAGGGAAAGGATCAGATGAGGACATGTCCTCTTTTTAGCATTTTAAGAACAACACCAAAAACACATATTAAGGATTCAAATTCAAAATCCATTCCATAGATCTTGATGCACTTCATTTAGATTAGATATAAACAAAAATTCATGTCATTTCAAAAAATTTTGTTTATAAATCTTGTAAATG
>JAMKQA010047990.1:0-15270 GCA_024699735.1 Posidonia australis | reverse complement strand
ATAAATACCCCCCCCCCCCCCCCCCCCCATTTGTAAGAGAAAGAAGGGGAAAAAAAGAAGAGAAAAACTTGGAAAATTTGAGAGGAGAGCAACCAAGGAAATTTCTTCCAACCAGAGCAACCAGAGGGAGTTCAGATTGGTGAGGAAGCTCGGAGAGGAGGAAAATCTAGGTTTAGACCAACTCCAGCCACCTCTCTGGCGAGCTCCAGCGACCTCCTCCACTACCAACCCAGGTAAGCCACTAAACAGAGCTCTATTCTCCTTCATTTCGTCCCTTGGATCTTCATCATCCTCCCTAGAGTTACTCCAGTGGAGATTGGAGGCTTGTTGGCTGAAATTTCAAGTTTAATGGGTCGTCGGACCCATTTTCCGGCGAGGGAGGTGGGAGCATGAATCCACTGAGAGATTCGTGTCTTGGTGTGTGGGGAATTGTTAGGCTAGCTCTTCTCTTGCTTCTCCACCCCTCTGGACGTCGCGACATCCACTTTGAAACCATCCAGGAGAAGTCCGTCGGACGTGCCCTCACCATCATTGGAGAAGAAGGTGCACAGTAAGTTTCCTCCGGGTGCCTCCCATTTCGTGGCTCACTCCAAAGCATCAGGAAACCTACCCCTCCTTTCCCTTGGGCCTCCGGAACCTTTATCACCTCGATTCAAGCCCCGAACGACCTTCGCAGTGGTCGTCGTCGGAGTTGATCCAGAGCTTGATTAGGAGGAGGAGGAGCGGCACTGTTCTTGTCTTTGAATGATGGGAAACGTTCCTCTCCGCACCATCAAGCCTCCAGAAGCCCAGAACCGTCACTCCAGCACCTCTAGTGGTCCTTTCTTATTTGGGGCCGTCGCTGGAGTCACGACGCCGGCAAAGGAGGGACCTCTGACCGTTGGCTATTGGATCGGAGCTATTAGATCTTCTCCCTTTTCTTTCTTCTTGCTCATCGGTCGATTGGATGCCAGATCAGTCATCGGAGGGGCCTGGGATCATGTCCCAGTTGCCGTCGCCAATGAGGTGCGGTCGCCGGCGACCGTCGGGCTTTCTTTTAAAAAGTTTTTTTAAAAACATCTACTCCTTTTCTTTTCTTGCAACTAGGTCCTTATTTTTTTGCATTTAAGCCCTGCATTAGTTTTTTAATCAATTTTATAATGATTTGTTTTATAAAATTGCAGTGTGACCCTTATACAATTTTGTTAATATTTTCGAAGCTTTAATATTTGACATAAAACCGTCTGATTTACTTTTCATTCATTTTAAGTCCATAATTTGCACAGAAAACCCTAGATTTCAATTAAATTGTTCTGAATGAATAATTTTCTGGCACAATTGCAAACATAACCCTGCAGATTCAAATTTGTTACCCAAATGTTCTTAAAATTGCATTTAAAACCCGGAACTTCATTGATTTCACACTGAATGCATGTTTTTAGGGAAATTTGCATATCAATCCTTGGAAATTCATGTTTTCAAACATAAGTCCATTATCTTGCACATTTAACCTTGAATTTCTTCAGAATTGCATTAAACACATGTTTTATTGACAAAATTGTAGATTGGATCTTAGGAATCCTGATTTTGACCAAAAATGCACCGTTTTGCACATTTAACCCCTAACTTCTTCAAAATTGCATAAAATGTGTTTTCTTAAGCATTTTTGCTGATTTAGCCCTAGAATCTCAGCCTTCGTTAGGGACATGTGATTTTTGCACAGAGGTCCTTGGAAATTTACATATTTCACATATACTTTCTTTTTGTACATTTTGCTACCCTTTTTCGTGCATGTATCCTCATGCCTTATTCTTTGCATCATGCACGCATTTCCAACTCATTTAAAACTTGATTTTCACATTGTTTCCCAGATTTCTTCTGATTTTGATTTGATTTGGATTTTCATCACTCGATGGCATACATTAACAGGCTTGGCAATGCCGACATTGACCCAAATGAGGATTATTTTCTCCCATTTGATTTTCTTGGATTTCTTAAGTTTCTGCTATTTTGCGAGATGCTTTCCAAATATTTTCGATTTCCACGAATTTCCTCATTGCCCAAGGGCGTACAGTAAAGCTGCATTTTCAATGCTTACATTGTCCCTTGGATTATTTTCTTTTATCTTTTTCCTTATTATTCCTTTTCTTTGATTTGGCATACTTTCGCATTTATCTTAGGCATGTGCATTTGGGATAGACAAGCATACACACATCAGATCATTAGCAAGCAATAAACCTAGAAAGATCGATTTCTTCGAGCGCATGGGGGTGCCTAACACCTTCCCCATGCATAATAAGAATCCTTATCCTTTCTCTGGCCTACTTTGATTTGTGCACTACATTCATTAGGCACAGAGCATACATGTATTTTCTTCCCGTTGATTCCTTTATGTTTTTCCTTTGTGTTTGGTTTTCCTCGTCTTCCCATTAAAAGACTAGGTGGTGACTCCTTTTCCTTATCCTTTTCTTTTCTTTCTTTGGTGTTTCCGAGTCTAGTCTCCTTGTTTGGATTCACCATCTTCGCCGTGACCATATCGAAACTCCTCGTGTGCTTTTATGCACCTTGGAGAGTTGTGCAGGGTTCCACCGGCATGGTCACAGGAACTAGCGACTCCACTAGAGATAATTAGATTCTGGCTTTTGTTTTGGTTTTCTTGCTTGCTTTGTGTTTGTTTGCTTGTTCTATTTGTTTGTATATATTTGACTGTACATACCGTTTTACACCATTGCTTTGCCACCACACATGCACAAGACCTGATTCATGTCTTTTGTTATGATGCTTGCTTTTCTTCACTTACCGATGAGCACTACATTAGCACATGCCATGCTCATGCCTTTTGCTTGATTGATTGACTGTTTGGATGCCATGATTGTGTGTTTTCTCCCCTTTTTTGTATTTACCATGATTAAGAGAGTAGAGACATGTTTGCCTCCCTATCTGGTTAAAATAAAACACACAAACTCAAACAAACAAATAATAAGGCATAACGAGAGACAAATGCTTACAATCCCCCATGGTTTAAAAAAACGCAAGTAAAAGACATAAAAGCATATCGCATGATTGAACATATAGGGCATGCATCTTCTCCTCTGAGTTCACCCACAGTCTACAAAAGACAATTCTAGTAGCCCGTTCTATAGCTTTGGCATAGAGTGTGTTGCTAGTTTGTCCTCCTTTGTCTAGGGTCGTGTCGGTGCTAGTAGAGGGTACAACTCCATGCTATTGCAGGAGACGAGGCCACCAATGCACTACTCGTTCACTGCTTGCGCTTCGGCCATGATTTAGAATGGGAACCTTACTTTTCTAACCAGAGTCAAAACCCAAATCCATGAGTGCGTCCCTTGTGGTCAACCTTATGCGGGACATGCATGGTGAGAGAAAGCATATTAGTAGCATTCATGTGCATATGTGCCATTCATACAACCCTAACGAACAATTGCATAGCTCACTTGTTTCTTCTATTGTTCTGTCTTTTCTTTTTTGTTATGACATTAGGTTTTTTCCTCTGTCAGGTATAGATTGTTGTTTGCAAGTTCTTAGGCTAGAGCCCGGGAGTTCCTTTCAGTGACCTCAGTCTTGAGGCATTGTTCTCGACTGTCTTTCCCTAGGCTATCCGTCACTTCCGACGATAGCTCCTTGTAAGTGTCGTCCTCCAGTTTGCAATCGTAGTCCCATCCTTACCCATTCACGATCCATTATGGCCCAGTGAGCCTCAGAGACCTTTGTACCAGCTGCTCCAGAGGGGATCCCTATTTCCGCCCCTCCTTCCTCCTTTACTTTGTTATCTGTTGCTTCACCTGCACTCCATGATAGCCACTTCTAGGCACATGGAGTTCCTTGTCCTCCAATTTTGAGACATTGGTAGACCCTGATTGGTCTGGAGCCCGTGACTGAGGCAGTTACTGTAACCACCACTAGGGCATCTTATTTGATAATGTCCTATCCTTCGTTTGGTTCAGCTTCACTTGACACACAGCTGGCTGTGATTGCTTCATCTGTAGAAACTCAACCTGTCGAATCTTTGAACCTCCATCCCCCTTTGACATCTCTCCTGCTTGCTCTTTCGACCCTCAGTACTACTACTTGTGGTTCTCTTACTGTGCAGTCTCAACAGCTTCTGGCTTTCGCGTAGAGGCTGCAAAGCATGGCCTTTTCTTTGGATCCTACTTTGACTACACCTATTTGTCTTGTTCCTGAAGATCCATCTCCTCCTGCTCAGGCATTTCATGCTACACCAGTCACACCACCACCGCAGTTGTCGCCACAGCTTCTCGCTGTCTCGACGATAGGCGCCACTTCTCTGCCATTAGTATCATCACTGTACCCACAACATATTCCTCCATCTACTGGTGGTCAGCCTTTTGGGCTGGCGGGAGTACAATGGCCTGTGACCCGGGCCATACCGGTTCAATAGTTGTTGCTCCCACACGCAACACCACGCCCAACACAGCATACAGTCATTCCTACACCCTTGCATCAGATGTAGGCCTCAACATTCATTCCACCACAAACAACACACATGCATGGGTACGCTGGTCATCACGTCGCGACACCAGGTGGTGAGATGATAGATCCAGAGGAGCACATGGGTGCTACAAACACAGTGTACACAGGACCCATCCCAGCTCACAATCAATGTCAACAGCAACCCCAGATGCACTTCTCACCAGGATGAATGACTTGGAGAGAGCATTATGACAAGTGCAGGGCAGGGATCACCAGTCTTACACCTTCCAGGACCTCTGCTACTTTCCAGAGGCTATGCTCCCTTCGAACTTTCACATCCCGGAGCTTGAAAAATATAATGAGAAAGGTTGCCCAATCTCACATCTCAGGGTGTATTGCGGTGTTCTTGCTCAGTTGTAGGCTGACGAGAGATTGCTTATTTGCCTTTTCCAGAAGAGCCTCACAGGTCCAGCTTTAAAGTGGTTCACATCTCTGGATATGACCACCATAAAGACCTGGAATGACCTCAGCTAGGCTTTTCTGCAGCAACAATGATGGAAACAACAGATCCAAACACTGGTATGCACGAAAGAAGGATTCTGCCAAGAATGCTGTGGCATATGTTGGAGCTCCCGTTATGTCAGGTAGTATGGTGAGCTCACCAGCTCAGAATCAGGTGGTCTACTCTCCTACACCTAAGGCACCACGCACGTCACAAATCACCACCACCACTAAGCTAGTCTACCAGCCCGCACCGGCAAAGCAAGGGTGCTACCAAGGATCAAGACGACCTCAGTGGAATTTCATTCCTCTAGTTGAGCCACTGAGCATTGTGTTTCCTAAGGTTGTGTTGCTCTTGAACCTTCCAGAAATTTGCCCACCACTGAACCCACTTTCCCAGTGGTTTAAAGCGGATTTATTTTGCAGTTTCCATAGAACAGCGGGGCACTCTATAGATGACTGCTATACACTCTAGAATGCAATTTAGGACTTGATTGACCAGATGGTCATCACCATCAACACACAGGAGGCAGAGTCCGCGTCCACTGCACAGACACCTCATTCCTCTGCATCCACATTTAGCAACATAGTCAACTGACCCTTGCTTGAGCATGCACTTGGAACTTCGGGAGTCTATTTCCTTTCTTCTGATGAGGTTGCATCTTTTGATCCTTCTCTTCTCATCCATGATGTCTTGGATCTGTTCCCCTATCAGCTTAGTCGATCTTTCATTGGAGCTTCTAGTTCAGCAGTCAATATGATCTAACTGACTGCCAGATCGAGGTGCATGGTTGCAAAACCTACTATGCAGTCCACCCCATCAACAATCAGTTTGTTAGCCAAACCAAGGCCTGACCTGACCCACCAAGTGCCAATACCTACTCCACCAATTTCGGTCCTAGTGGAATTGAAGGCTCGTGCTCTTGTGGTCATCAACTTGACACAGGATACTCACCGCATGCCTTATAGCTATACCATAGAAATGTGTGCTGAGGTAACGCAGTCAGGACAGGTATACAAGGCCCCTATTCTGGTAAACAAAACTAGCCAGCCCACAACTTCGTCTTCCCAACCAAAAAACTAGATCCCCAATCAAATCCCAGAAGAGACAATCCCAAGAGCTAACCCCACCACTGCCAAGACTGACCCACCTGTAGCTAACATCACTGCCCAATTAAAGAAAGTCAAAGCAAACATTTCCATATGGGACCTAATCCATACATCGGCTGAACACTAAGAGGCATTTCTCCGAGTTTTCCAGGCCGCTCATGTTTCCCCAACAATACAACCATCAACCTTGGAAAGCATGGTAGGGATGATAGTCGCGCCGTAGGTCATTTCATTCTCTAGCTCAGAGCTTCCCTCAGTAGGGACAAATCATAACCAACCCCTGTTCATCAGAGTGCAACACCAAAATTTCCGCATTCCTCTTACTTTAGTAGATAATGGTGCAGGTTTAAATGACTGTCCTTTGCAAACTGCAAGCCAGGTCGGCTTTAAATCCGAGGACATTACTCCAGCCATGAAAGGAATGATGGCGTTTGATAACATGCACCATGATGCTCTAGGGATTTTGATCATTCCCTTGATCATTGGTCCTGCCCATTTTGAGGTCGAGTTCTATGTTGTCAACCTCGAGCCATCCTTCAATCTTCTGCTTGGGCGCCCTTGGCTCCATAAGCATTAGGTTATCCCCTCAACCCTTCACTGAATGATTTAGTTTCGCTGGAACAATGACATTGTCGTTGTGATGGCGGAAAATCTTGAGAAGGAGAAGGTTGAGGCAGTCTTTTCAGTATCGCTCCATACTGTCCATTTTGACCCTAAGCCTTCTTATGTGCTTTACCATGTCGACGGCTTTGAACTGGTCAATTTCATTCCGATTCTTGAGTGTGCCAACCATTTGGCCGCTTTTGGCAATCCTTTTTTGATGGTCGAGAATCTGTGTCAGAGGTGGGGGTACGAGAAAGGAGCACCTCTCGGGCGGAATGGCCAAGGAATCATCAAACCAATTGCCACAGAGAAAAGGCAAGAGTTCGAAGGACTGGGATATGAGTGAAAGCCACAAGACGGATACTCAAAGAGTCGTAAGTTCCAAAAGCTCGTTAGTCTACAAGATTTAACTAACTTTGTTAGTGCAGGATTGCTAGATCCCAATCAGAGTTTTGTACTTGCAGAGCCTGAGCCGGATAAACCAGTCAATGGGTTGGAATGGATATGTGTGGAAGATTATTACTCTAAGGAGGAAATTGTGGACTCCAGATTGGATACGACATCGTCCATGCCATCGAGGATAGCTATGCTGGCATTGCCACCTCTGGAGACAGCTGAAGGACTTTCTATAGGTCCAGCTGCAGTCTTGGATTTAGCAAGGACAGCGCCAACAGTAGCAGCATCAGAATATCAGTCAACTTTGATGGGGTTATAATCGGGACAACCGGAATCATTGCCTGAGGTGTTAGAAACAACCAGTGCCTATTATGTGGATTTCGCTTCCGATGAAGATGAGGGGGATGCTGTGGTAGCACAAGTTGACAGCATGGTCAGCGATTTGGAAGTTCTGTTTCAGGAGTAGTTAGCAGTACTGGCAGAATACGTGCAAAGTGAGCTCAGGCACAAAAAGGGGAAAGCAATAATGATAGAACACACTGCAGAGCAGACAATTGCACAAGGTGAGTCTGCTATTATGACCTTGGAAGAAAATAGATCACTAAACGCTAGACCAGAGGAGTTTATTTCCTATCAGCTGGGAGGCGGGTCTAGGTGGTATTAGCAATCCAGGCCCCACTTGAGCAGTGCAGTCCCAAAAAAAAAGATCCTGAGTTAGACTCAGGAGAGAATGCGGGTGGCAGCACTCACATCAGTCAGTCAGAGGACAGCTGCCCATCTGTCACACATGCTGTACAAAAAAAATGAATACTTTTGTCTACTTAATAAGGCTGTGAAAGAAGTAGAACAACCTGATACATCTACAAGTTTGGAAATAGTAGAGTCTGAGATCATTAGAGGTGCATACAATAAAAACAAGGTTATAGTAACCATTCTAAAGCATCATTAAGGGCAAAATGCTGAGAAAATTGCACTTTTGAGGACACAGATCCATCATTCCAGCAAGAAGTCCTTCCTGAGCTTATTGCATGTGGAGAAGAAGATGATGCAGAAAAAGAAGAGGAAAGGCATGATGCACCAGAGTTCTAGCCTTATGACGATGAACCAGAAGGCCTGAACTTGCATGTAGAAGAAGAAACGGAGTTTGTAAACATTGGCACCGATGAAGATGTCAAGGAAGTGCGAATAAGCGCTAGACTCATACACAGGCCAGAGCAGAACTTGTTGAGCTCCTCCGAGAATATGCAGATATCTTTGCTTGGAGTTACGATGACATGGTCGGGCTAGACATTGAGGTAGTGGTGCACACATTATCGCTTAAACTTGATGTCAAGCTAGTTAAACAGAAGTCGCATAGATGGCGACCATAGTGGCTGTTGAAATTGAAAGAAGAAAAAAATGAAACAGCACAAAGTTAACTTTCTGAAGGTCATCCTCTACCTAGAATGGTTAGCAAATGTGGTTCCAGTACCTAAGAAAGATGATCGGGTCCGAATGTGTATTGATTACAGGGACCTAAACAAAGCAAGCCCAATGGATCATTTCCCACTCCCACACATTGATGTGTTGGTAGACAATACTACAGGACACAAAATGTTGTCATTCATGGATGGTTTTTTAGGTTACAATCAAATTCGAATGGAAGAAGAGGATATGGAGAAAACGTCCTTTATTACCCCATGGGGAGTGTTCTACTACAGAGTTATGCCATTTGGGCTCAAGAATGCCGGAACCACATATCAAAGGGCGATGATAGCCTTATTCCACGATCTCATGCACCAAGACATTAAGGTTTATGTGGATGATATGATCGCTAAGTCAAAGGAGCCTGAAGAACACATTGCTTGTTTGAGGAAGTTCTTTAACTGCTTGTGAAAATATAAGCTGCGGTTGAACCCCAACAAGTGTGTATTTGGTGTGTCATTAGGCAAGCTGCTAAGATACATCATTAGCCAAAGGGGAATTAAGGTAGATCCAAACAAGGCTAAAGCCATCATTGAGATGCCTCCTCCTACAACAAAAAAGGAAGTCCGAGGGTTGCTAGGGCGGTTGCCGTATATCAGCCGGTTCATTGCCCTGTTGACACCAATTTGTGAGCCGATCTTCAAGCTCTTAAGGAAGAACGCGTAGATCCGCTAGAATGAAGAGTGCCAGGAAGCAGTTGACAAAATCAAGAAGCTCTTGGTAAGACCACCACTCTTAGTTCCTCCGACACCTAGGCGTCCTCTATTGCTCTACTTGTCAGTAACACAACATTCAATGGGCGTGGTCTTGGGTCAGCATGATAAAATAGGTCGTAAGGAGAGGGCCATTTATTATCTGAGTAAAAAGTTCAATGATTGCGAAGTTAAGTATACCGCAATCGAGAAAGTTTGCTTGTCCCTCGTCTAGGCCACATAGCGCCTGAAGCACTATATGATGGCATATCCAATTCTATTACTGTGCCGACATGATCTCATGAAATACCTGTTTCAAATGCCCGCATTGGTGGGTAGATGTGTCAAGTGACAAGTGCTCTTATATCATTTTGATACCACTTTTGTCACTTAGAAATCGATGAAGGGACAGGCTGTGGCAGATCACTTAGCTGATTTACCCTTGTCAGAGTATCAACCCTTGCAGACTAAGTTCTCTGATGAGGATATATTGTTCACCATGGAAGAGGAAGAGTCAGTAGACCCTCGAGATAAAGATCAGTGGTAGCTTTACTTTGATGGCACAGTTAACATAAGAGGCATGGGAATTGGTGTGGTGCTAGAGACCCCGTAGGGCCAAATGATCCCACTTGCTCGAAAGTTAACCTTTGTGTGCACCAATATTGTGGCAGAGTATGAGGTATGTATTCTTGGCTTGCAGGCTGCATTAGAACATGGTGCACGGAAGCTGCATGTGCATGGCGATGCCATGTTTGTTATCTCACAAGTTAATGGCAACTAGAGAACCAAAGACCTGAAATGGGTTCCATACCATAATCATCTCTTAAAGCTGATGGCCAAATTTAAGGAAATACGTTTTTCATTTATGAACAGGGCCAAGAATGCTTACGCAGATGCACTAGCCACTCTTGCATCCTGGTTGTCTATACCAGAGGATGACACAGTGAAAGTGTCGGTAACCTGCACAGACCAGCTGACACACTGCATGAGCATAGATGAAGCAGATTCCACAGCAGAGCTCCCATGGTATCATGACATCAAAGTCTACCTGGAAACCGGGAGTCACCGTCCAGATGCATCAGCGGCAGATAGAAAGAGCATGGTTCGAGTAGCTTCAAAATATATGCTTGGAGCAGGTCACTTGTACAGGAGGTCTTACAATCAGATGCTTTTACGTTGTCTTGATAAAAAGGAGGCCGATACAGTAATGTTGCAAACGCATGCTAGGACATGTGGGCCCCACATGAATAGGGTATTATTGGCCAAGAAAATAATGTTACAAGGTTATTTTTGGTCAATCATGGAGACGGACTGCTGTTAGTTTGTGCGAAGATGTCACAACTGTCAAGTCTATGGCAACTTCATTCATGCACCACTGCAGCAACTCCACAGCATGTCGTCACCTTGGCCTTTCTCAACATGGGGAATAGACGTCATCGCAGCGATCCACCCAGTAGCTTCTAGTGGACATCAGTACATCTTGGTAGAAATTGATTACTTTACGAAATGAGTGGAGGTAGCTTCTTACAAGACAGTGACTGCTTCCGTGACTGAAAAGTTCATCAGGAACAATATCATTACTCGATACAAGGTCCCGCATTCAATCATTTCTGATAATGGGACAAATTTCACAGCCAGAAAGGTTGAGGATTTCCTCCAAGAGTTCCATATCAGGCATCACAGGTCCTCCCCGTACTGTCCTCAGATGAATAGGGTTGTGGAATTCACCAATAAGAATCTAACCAGGATTCTTAAAAAGATGGTGGAAACGCATAAGGATTGGCATGACAAGCTCCCATACGCTCTTGGGCTTATAGAACATCAGTCCAGACTACAATTGGAGCAACTCCATATTCTCTGGTATATGGTAAGGAAGCAGTTCTACCATTAGAGGTGGAGATACCATCACTCAGAATCCTGAAAGAAGCAAAGCTAGAGGAGGCGGAGTGGATTGAGGACTACCTTGTTCAACTGAACTTGATAGATGAGCATCGGTTGCAAGCTATGCATCATGCGCAATGCTATCAGAAATGCTTGGCCAAAGCTTATCAGAAGAAGGTCCGACCAAGAAGCTTCTTGGTAGGGGACCTAGTCTTGCGAGCAATACATCTCCCTGATAATCGTGGTAAGTTCAGACCCAACTGGCGCAGACCATTTTTGGTCAAACAAGTCTTCTATGGCGGAGCAGTAATCCTAGAGGACATGGACTGCATCAAACAGTCAGAGCCAGTCAATTCATGCTACCTAAAAAAGTACTATCAGTGATCATAAACAATGTGTCCTCACTCTACGACACTGACGTTTTTCTCCATGCATGCATGAATTCATGTTCTTCTGCTTCCATGTAGCCTTACATCACAACACATACTAACCCCCATTCAGTATACGCATATATAGGCCGATGACTGTTCTCATCATCACATGCATGGATCTTAGCCCAGTGATGATAAGCGGAATAAGCCTGCCAATGCTGGGAATGCGTAGCACCTCCTTAAGTAGATACTATTTAGGTAACCTAGGGAGTGAGGGAGCCACCTTTCATTGTAAATTGGGCGAAGTATCCAAGCCGCTCAAGGACCCTACACCTCCCAGAGGGAGATAAAATGTTAGGGGTGAGAATGAGAGCATGAGAAGTAAAATAAAAATATATTTATGTTGAAAGGGCATAAAAGAATTAGAAGACAGAAGTCGCAGATAGAAGTCAGCCCTAAAGAGAGAGGCATGACGGGTAGCACTGTCCCTCCAATTTATCTTGGAGAGGAGTCGGAGTGAATACCTAGAAAGCATATTCAAAAAACGGCCTAGCCAACCCTTTAAATAGCAGTAGCTCCCCACCATAGACCAGGTACCTATTACCTCCAAGCCAGGGATAGGGTGAACCCACATGCCTATGAGGGAGAAAGAACAAAGAAAACAAAATAAAAAGTAGGGGTATGGTCTAGTGGGGTTTGGAATAAAGCTCAGGACACGATATCGCATTTCCAGAGAGCCACCCAAAAAACTAGGGGCTTGAATAGAGTCTCGTGAGGTTTGGAGCTATCATTCCCTTGTATACTTGGCAATAAGCATCCCAATGCTGAGGGTGTTAATAAGATCCTACAAATCATTCAACATGCATGCACTTCTTTCCACAAACATCATCTTAAAAGCATCACAGAGTATAATATGATTCTCTTAGCTAGAGAATGACAACAGCTTTTGGTCTAAGAGGATCAGGAGGACAACGCCTAAACCAGGGGCATGCAAGCTGCTCTTATTTGTTAAGGCCATTTATGTCAAACCAGGGGCATGTCAGCTGTCCTATGGTTAGACACACTGAGCCAATACTCGACCAAGGGCATGCAAACTACTCTGATTGGTTAAGAGTCATCCATGTCAAACCAGGGGCATGTCAGCTGTCCTATGGTTAGACACACTAAGCCAATGCTCGACTAGGGGTATGTCAGCTGCTCTACAGGTTGAGAATCCCCATAATCTACCGGGAGGCCCTCTAGCTACCTCATTTGGCTTCTTAACCAGGGCTCAGTCATCGAACAATCCCGATCCTCCAGGTTTGATGGCTATATCTCATTACTTGGGGTACCTGGTCAAAATCGGTTGGTAACCAGGGCCTTCCCTCAGGGCGATGCACAAGATTTAGTCTCTTCAACAACTCCTTGCTCAATCAGTTGTAACATTCAGCTTTGGTCCAATCTCTCTAAATTCTTTTTAGTACCATTTGCACTGCATCTTTCATCTGTCTGCTTTAGACTTACAAAGTGTTGTTGAATGGAACAAAGTTGAAACTTGTTTCTAAACTATTGTTTTAAGCATGTTCCGTAGGAGGTCGTTTGCCCTTTCTAGTGAGGCTTGAGTTAGGGAAAGCTGAAATGCCTTACAGATCATGGGTTTCCCTACGATGGTTGTGCCCACACACTGCTTAGATGTTCTCCAAGCATGGATCAGGCAGTTAACAGAAAGCGATCATGACAAGCTGCTAACTTGGGGCATCTCTTCAAAGCTTCTGGATGTCACAAAGGCGGAGGTTTCTCGATTCTTCCTGTGTGCAGCTGCCCGGTTCTGGAAGCCAACTCATCATGTATTCCACTTTGGAAGGATTGAATTGACCCCAACTTTGGAGAAGGTCCACAATTTACAGAAGTTCTTGGGACCCACCGTGTTTATGCGGCACGATGAACATTCCTTAGTCTTGAGTGAACTGACTGGCCTATTAACCAGCAATTGTGGTCGTCAGTTTATCTATTCAGATGGACATTCTCCCATGCTACAGCTGGCTTACTTTGACAAGGTGGCCAGGATGCGTACCTCCCTAGGCGATGAGCTATGGTTGAAAGGCTTTGTTACCCGCTTCATAGGGGTGTTGATTTTCAGCCATGGTCGGACGATTGTAAACATTGAGGTCATTGAGATTGCCTTGGTGATTGTTACCCGTCGGATAGACTTGGCCCCAGTCATCTTAGCAGAAACTTACCGAGCTTTGGACCAGTCACAACAGCACTGTCAGCACTTTTATGGCTGTGGAGCTTTTGTATAAGTATGGTTGGCTGCACATTAGGGTGTAGAAGTCTTACACCGACAATGGTTGGCCTTCGAATCTTGGAATCAAAGCAGTCATGCACGCATGCTCACCTCGGTGCGGAAAGAGTACGAGCAGTTAGAATGCTTGACAGAAGACAAAGTCATCTGGCGCATTATTCCTTTGGCTTCTCATAATTTTGAGGCCTTCTTCAACACAACCGACATGTAGCTTATCGTCTTGCCAAGGCTGACTGGTGGAGTTGAATATCACCTAGTCCTTGTGATGCGGCAATTCAGCTATCTACAAGATTCCCTTGTTCAGGGGCAAATGCTCGCTCAAATCCAAGAGTACCCCCTGAGCTCTTACACTATGACTAAGGAGCTATCTCGCCTGCTTAGTGGCTCCATACGATCAAAGGATCTTACAGTCATAGAGGGGAAAGGTTGCACACCAGATTACGAAGCCGAAGTCGAAGAAGCCTGGCCAATCTGCAGCATTGCTCCGAGCCATACGCTCTTTACCAAAGCTTCAGGCTTGAAGAGATCCAGAGATGACGTAAATTCTTGACATTCGCGTTATGCTATTGGTTTGTTGAAATACATGTAATCACTTCATTGATTGTTGTAATAAAATTCATCAGAACATTTTTGGCCAGCTTGTTTGATTGCTTATGGTTGATGGGAAATAGAAATCGCCATCGTGACAACAGGTGCTTAACTGGTTCAGGTTGCTGCTTTCTTTTGCCTACCGACTTGGCACTGGGAACTACCCAGATAATAGTCGAGAATCTCGTTTTATTGCCTAGGCTTGGACAAATGTAGTCTTCACAAACTTTTGTACCAGGTTTGGCGAAATCCAGCCTACTCTGTTAGGCTTGCCCTACTCGAGCAAGTCTTGTTTCCATCCAAACCTTGAATGAGGTTTAGGTATTCCTGTCTCGGATTTGTTCTAAACGGATGAATCTCGACGTCTGCTCTATGCACTTGCTCTAATTGAACAAGTCTTACTATCATCTTCTTCTATACCATGTGCCAGGACTAGAGCTTGTCCGGCTTGGCAAGTTTTCCCATTAGACTGACAGGTCTAGTATCATGTCATGCCCTTACCAGCAAGCTGATAAACCTAACTATCAGGCAATGACTTCGTCAACTCACCTCTAGGTTGATATCCTAAACTATCATTTAGGTAGATATCCTAAACTATCATTTAGGTAGATATTCTAAACTATCATTTAGGCTAATATCCTAAACTATCATTTAGGCTGATATCCAAAAACATCATTTAGGTTGATATCCTAAACTATTTGTGACCGTGTGCCCGACCCGGAGGGAGGGGGTGGGGAGGAGATCACAGCCATGCCGAAACGGCGAAGGTGCAAGGACAAAAGAAAAGAAAAGGGAGTCTCCACCTAGTCTTTTAAGGGAAAGACGAGGAAAACCACAAAAGGATGAATGCATGGGAAGGCTAGATGTCTGCTAACCAGAGGATGGGTAAGGATTCCTATTACGCACGAGGAAGGTGTTAGGCACCCTCGTACGCCCGAGAAACTCGGTCTTT
>JAMKQA010047987.1:0-11206 GCA_024699735.1 Posidonia australis | reverse complement strand
AGTTGATTTAAGTGGGTTTTAAGTGGATTAGGGTTTTTTGTTGGATTTTTAAATGGATTTGATCAAATTTTATTTAATTAGGGTTTTATGGGATTTTGTGGTTTATGGATTTTATTTGCTGGATTAAGTGGGCTTAGGTTGATTTGCTGGATTTTAGGTTTAATTGGGTCAAGTGGGCTAATGTGGGCTTGTGTGGGCTAGGGTTTTGGTGGTCGTGACCAGAGCATCAACCGGAGGAGCCTGTTGCCAAGTGACTTCAAAATCGAGGTGTCCACACTACCATATGATTTCTGGTTTTGCTGAGTTGCTGGAAGTAAATTTATCCATTGAGTTTGCGAAATTCCTTGGGTACTCCAGAGTCAAAATTAGGGTCCACCCAGGTAAAGACATTCCTGATTATCGTTTTTTTGCCTCTGGAAACATTGTTTATCCCATCAAATTTAAGCGCAGTTGGGATATATGTTCTTCCAGTGCTCCCACTTCTAATCCCACTTCTAAATCTTTCCCTGCTTGGCCCACTAATCCCACTCCGACTCCATCTGGACCCAGTGGTCTTCATCCTATCCGTAAACCTTTTAAAAATAACAGAGGTTGGTTATGAGGCAATGGTAATAAGAATTCCAGAAATGGTAAGAATGTATGGACAAGACCTACTAGTCCTACCACACTTCCTTCAGTCAACACAGCTGGCATTCTCCCTACTCCCACCCCTTCTTCTGGGGGAGGTCATAATTATTCAGCCTATTTATCCACTCAATCACCTCAAATCGATTCCTCTCGTACTGTGGATGAAACATCCAAATTTATGGAGGCTGAAATTAAAGCAAGGAATTTATCAATGGCCAAATTCAAAAAAGTGTGAGCTGTATACGATTGTTTGGAGAAGGATGATCTTGGAGGTCCTACTGAAGTTACTTCTGAATCCCACCCACCAACCCCCATCCATGCCCCTGGTAATAATGAATCTTATTCTGCTACAAATTCTATACAGTATGAAGATTCCCCATTAAATAATGCTGTCTTATTACCTGATTCAGAATCTGCTAGTTCTAATACTGAGGATAATTTTAGTCATCTTTTGAATGATGCGCTCACTTGAGACTCATATGATCATTTTAAAAAATTTTGTGGGAAATTGGGTATTTCTTTGAATAATCCAAAAGAGGTTAAGAATTTTTTTGATTCTGTCAAAGAGGATCATGGATTAACACATATCAATTTAAATAATGATTCCAGCTTAGTCGAGAACTTTGCTTCTCTTTATATATCTCCCCAAGATAAATGATTATTTGTGCCTGAAATATAAGAAGATTGGGTGCCAGTAGAGAAAAAAGAACTATTCGTAACTTAGTTAGATCAAATAAAAGTAACATACTTATAATTAGTGAAACTAAGTTAGAATCATTTTCCTCTAGTCTTCTCAGATCCCTAGGAGGAGGCCTACTAAATCAATGGTCCTTTCTTCCATCACTAGGGGCATCTGAGGGAATCCTTATTGGATGGGATGATGGAATTTATAAACTATGCAATACCATAGTTGCCACCTATAGTCTCACTTTAAAATTGGAAAATTATTCTGATGGCTATGAATGGTGGCTCACAGGGGTTTATGGACCCTGTGAGCCCAGACTGAAAATTGAATTTACTATGGAATTAAATTCCCTCAACAAAATGGTAAACACTAATTGGGTTGTAGGGGGAGATTTTAATTTAATCAGATATTTACATGAACACTCTGTCAGATGTGGCATAACATCAGCCATGAAACACTTCAATGATTTTATTGAAAGTAATTGTTTAGTGGATATGTCTCCTAATAACTGCAAATATACCTGGTCTAATCTTCAAGCCCAACCTACAATGGTCAGACTAGACAGATTTCTTATATCTTTTGATTGGTCAAACAAATATCCCAACTCTTATTGTCTGGGAAAGACCAGGGTGGTTTCTGATCATATTCCTGTAGACACCCCGAATTTGAAGTCACCTGGCAGCAAGCTCTTCCGGATGATGCTCTGGTTGTGGACACCAAAACCCAAGCCTAATCAGGCCCACACTAGCCCACTCTAACCCAATTAAAATTAAAACCAAGTAAAACCCAATTAAATTCACCTAAACCCCAATTAATCAAATAAAAACCCTAACTAATCAAATAAAAATTCTAATTAAGCAAAACCCAATTAAATCCACTTAAAATCCAATAAAAACCCTAATTAATCAAATAAAAACCCTAATCAAATAAAATCCAACTAAATCCACTTAAAATCCAATAAAAACCCTAATTAAATAGAATCCAACAAAATCCACATAAAATCCAATTAATAAAACAAAAACCCCAATTCAAGTCAAAATCAAATTAAATCACTAAAAATCCAATTAATAAAACAAAAAACCTAATTCAAGTCAAAATCAAATTAATCACTAAAAATCCAATTAATAAAACAAAAACCCTAATTCAAGTCAAAATCAAATAAAATCCACTTAAAATCAAATTAATAAAACATGTTGGCAGTCCTATTGGTTGACTCTTCTTGGGATAGCACCTTCGTCCAAAACATGTTGGCTCCTCCATAACTCGAGCACAGAAACGAGGACAACAATAGCCATGAGCCTCTGATATTAGAGCAAAGACAGAATGTTCGTACTCCCTTAATCAGCAAGAGAGAGTACAGTCGACAGTCCAGTGTTAAAGTTAAACTACCAAGATATCAACCGGTTACACAACAGTGAACCTAGAGAGACGTCAGAAACCATCCAACAAGTCCGTCTTCTTCAAGGAGGAAACAATGCCTACGTGAATCCCTTATCTAGCCAAGCTCATTGCATCAGTGCAGAATCCGAGCAACAATTTATCCAGATCAGCCATCATCAAGTGAACAAACAGAGTAGTTACACAGCGAGGCAAGCGAGCTGCACACAACAGATCTCCTAGCTAGCAAGCAAGTTGCACATAGTCCTTTATCCTTTTTCTCGTGACTCCTTTAAATCCGGAGAAGTTCTGAGTCGTTGATTCCTTGTCCCCCAGGAACAACCTTTTTCTTTTTTCTCATGACTCCTTTAAGTCCGGAGGAGTTCCGAGTCGTTGATTCCTGGTCCCCCAGGAACAGCCTTTTGTCCATTTCTCGCGACTCCTTTAAGTTTGGAGGAGATCCGAGGTGTTAATTCCTGGTCCCCTAGGAATGGCCTTTTGTCCTTTTCTAGCGACTCCTTTAAATGCGGAGGAGATCCGAGTTGCTAATTCCTGGTCCCCCAAGAATGGCCTTTTGTCCTTTTCTCGCGACTCCTTTAAGTCCGAAGGAGATCCGAGTTGCTGATTCGTGGTCCCCCAGGAATGGCCTTTGTCCCTTTTCTCGTGAATCCTTTAAGTCCGGAGGAGATCTAAGTCGATGATTCCTGGTCCTCCAGGAACAGCCTTTATCCCTTTTCTCGTGACTCCTTTAAGTCCGGAGGAGATCGGAGTCGCTGACTCCTGGTCCCCAGGAACAGCCTTTATCCCTTTTCTCATGACTCTTTTAAGTCCGGAGGAGTTCCGAGTCGCTGATTTCTGATTCTCCAGGAACAGCCTTTGTCCCCTTTCTCGTGACTCCTTTAAGTCCAGAGGAGATCCGAATCGCTGATTCCTAGCCTCCAAGAACATTCCTTTTTCCTTTTTCACACGACTCCTTCAAGTCATGAGGAGTTCCGAATCGCTGATTCCTGGTCCCCCAGGAACAGTCATTTTTCCTTTTTCTCGCAACTCCTTTAAGTCCATAGGAATTCCGAGTCGCTGATTCCTGGTCCCCCTAGGAACAACCTTTATCCTTTTTCTCGTGACTCTTTTAAGTCCGGAGGAGATCCGAGTCGTTGATTCCTGGCCCCCCAGGAACAACGTTTATCCATTTTATCGTGACTTCTTTAAGTCCGTAGGAGATCCGAGTCGCTGATTCCTGGTCCCCCAGGAACAGCTTTTTATCTTTTTCGTGACTCCTTTAAGTCCAGAGGAGATCCGAGCCGCTGATTCCCAGTCCCCTAGGAACAGCCCTTTATCTTTTTCTCGTGACTCCTTTAAGTCCGGAGGAGTTTCAAGTCGCTGATTCCTGGTCCCCCAAGAACAGCCTTTATCTTTTTCTCGTGACTCCTTTAAGTCTGGAGGAGTTCCGAGTCGCTATTTCCTAGTCCCCCAGGAATAGCCTTTAGCCCTTATCCTTCTGCTCATGACTCCTTTAAGTCTGGAGGAGATCCGAGTCGCTGATTCTCAGTCCCATAGGAACAACCTTTGTCCTTTTGCTCGTGACTCCTTTAAGTCTGGAGGAGATCCGAGTCGCTGATTCCTAGTCCTCCAGGAACAACCTTTGTCCCCTTTCTCTTGACTCCTTTAAGTCCGGAGAAGTTCTGAGTTGTTGATTCTTAGTCCCCCAGGAACAACCTTTATCCATTTTCTCGTGACTCCTTTAAGTCCGGAGGAGATCCGAGTCGTTGATTCCTGGTCCCCAATAACAGCCTTTAATTCTTTCTCTCGTGACTCCTTTAAGTCTAGAGGAGTTTTAAGTTGTTGATTCCTGGTCCTCTAAGAATTGCCTTTATCCCTTTTCTCGTGACTCCTTTAAGTCTGGAGGAGATCCGAGTCGCTGATTCCTGGTCCCCCTAGGAACAGCCTCTATTCTTTTTCTCGTGACTCCTTTAAGTCCGAAAGAGTTCCGAGTCGCTGATTCCTGGTCCCCTAGGAACGACATTTATCCTTTTTCTCATGACTCCTTTAAGTCCGGAGGAGTTCCAAGTCGCTGATTCCTGGTCCCCCAGAACAGCCTATTATCCCTTTTTCTCGTAACTCCTTTAAGTCCGGAGGAGTTCTCGAGTTGCTGATTCCTGGTCCTCTAAGAGAAGACCTTTTCCTTTCTTGTGACTCCTTTAAGTCCGGAGGAGTTCCGAGTCGCTGTTTTCCTAGTCTCCCAGGAACAACCCATTTCCTTTTCTCGTGTCTCCTTTAAGTCCGGAGGAGATCCAAGTCGCTGATTCCTGGTCCCCCAGGAATAACCTTTTTTCCTTTTTCTCGCGACTCCTTTAAGTCTGGAGGAGATCCGAGTCGCTGATTCCTGGTCCTTCCAGGAACAACCTTTATCCCTTTTCTTGTGACTCCTTTAAGTCCGGAGGAGATCCGAGTCGCTAATTCCTGGTCCCTCAGAAACAACCTTTGTACTTTTCTCGGGACTCCTTTAAGTCCGAAAGAGTTCTGAGTCGCTGATTCCTGGTCCCCTAGGAACAGCCTTTGTCCCTTTACTCGTGACTCCTTTAAGTCTGGAGGAGATCCGAGTCGCTGATTCCTGACCTTCAGAAACAGCCTTTATTCTTTTTCTCGAGACTCCTTTACATCAGGGGAAGTTCCGAGTCGTGAATTTCTGGTCCCCCAGAAACAACCTTTATCCGTTTTCTCACGACTCCTTTAAGTCCGGAGGAGATCCGAGTTGCTGTTTTCTTGTATCTGAGAACCAACCCTTTATCCTTGGGCTGATAGCCCTAACTATCCGGCGATGAGTCCGTCAAATCATCATAGAGTTGATAACCCTAACTATCCGACGATGGGTCCGTCAACTCATCACTAGGCAGGTAACCCTGTGCGCTCAAGCAATGAGCATACTAACTACATCCAGCAATCTCCTTATGCACAGTTCCAGAGTGGCTACTGACATGTGACTCAGTATTTGACAGCAACTATGGTTTTTCTATCTGCATTGGACTGTATGAAATATGATGTGCATGGAACAAAGTGATTTATCATTCTGAATACTCCTTTAACAATGTTCTGCAGACTTGAATCGAGAAAAGCCGCAGCGCCCCCACCAGTCATGGGCTTCCCTACAATGATCGTACCGGTGAGTTGCTCAGAGGTCCTTTGGACATGGATTGGAAAGTTGACAAATGATGACTGTGACAAGCTCCGGACTTGGGGGATCTCCAAGAAATTCTTAAACATTGCAAATGTGGAGGTCTCTCGTTACTTCCTGTGTGCAGCCGTCCAGTTCTGGAAGCCTGCAAATCACACATTCCGCTTCAGAAGGGTTGAGCTAACCCCTACTTTGGAAGAGGTCCGTCGGGTGTGCTGTCTGTCAAAATTCTTTGGGCCCACTGTATTTATGTGGCGAGACGGATATTCTTCTGTGCTGAGTGAGCTCACTGGTCTATTGACCGATGATTGCGGTCGTCAACTGATCTGTACTGATGGACAATCTCCTATGCTGCAACTCATCTACTTTGACAAGGTGGTCGAGAGGCGTGCTTCCTTGGGCGATGAGCTATGGTTGAGAGGCTTCGTCGTTCGCTTTTTAGGCGAACTGGTGTTTAGCCATGGCCAGACAGTCGTGAGCCTCGAGGTTGCTTGGATGACTGTGATTGACAAGGAATTGCCATTACTGTAACATGTGCTCAATTGCTTCAAACTGCTGCCCTTTTTTTGCCTACTGACTTGGCGTTGGGGCTCACCCAGCTAACAGTCAAGGATATCGTTTAGTTGACCTAACCTGGACAAACGAAACCATCCTAGGTTTCAGTACCAGGTGAGGCGGAACTCAATCTGTCCTGCTGGGACTTGTTCAAAGCAAACAAGTGCCATTTCTATCTTTGCCTAGACCAGGCAAGGTCTAGATGATCCCATCCTGGATTCACCCTAGATGGACGAATCCTAATGCCCCAGGAGTGGGCTGATAGCCCTAACTATCCGGCAATGAGTCTGTCAACTCATTAACTGGCAGATAGCCCTAACTATCCGATTGACAACTGTCATATTGTCACTATCGGGCTGATAGCCCTAATTATCCGGCGATGAGTCCGTCAACTCATTATCTGGCTGATAGCCCTAACTATCTGGCGATGAGTCCTTCGACTAGTTATCGAGCTGATAGCCTTAACTACCCGGTGCTGAGTTTGTCAACTCATTATCGGGCTGATAACCCGAACTGTCCGGTTGGTTGGTTCGTCAACTTACCAAGCTTTGTCCCTTAGTTTGCAAGTTTGGTAATTTCATCTAATGCCCCTTCTTTTGGGCTGATACCCCGAACTATCCGGTTGACAACCGTCACCCAGTAGGGAGCGGGCTGATACCCTAAGACTATCCGGTTGACATCCGTCATCAGTCTATCTCTCGGTCGGCAAGTCCAGCATCTTGCCATGCATCCACTAGGGCTGGAAGATCTGTCATCCGTCGAGTGTCCCTGCTGTGCGACGAGCTCAACAGCCTTGTCCAAGCATCCCTCGGCACGAGTCGGGAGATCCCTCACGCTCCCATCTGAGAGATGAGCTACCCACTCATCATCAGCATCACCCTCATGCATTCCCCAGCATTAGGGTCATCCTTTGCATCAGCATTACGCATGGGCCACGAGTCATGACTTTTCGGTGCATCCGCCGAATAAGTGGCTCACGGCCCCACAACAAATACCACTCTCCCGTGGACACAGGCGGGGTGTCTTGTCAACCCTAAGCATCGATCTCGATTTCCTCGACCTCGCTCAAGGAGGGGCATCTGTAGACACCCCGAATTTGAAGTCACTTGGCAGCAGGCTCCTCCGGATGATGCTCTGGTTGTGACCACCAAAACCCAAGCCCAATCAGGCCCACACTAGCCCACTCTAACCCAATTAAACTTAAAACCAAGAAAAACCCAATTAAATCCACTTAAACCCCAATTAATCAAATAAAAACTCTAATTAATCAAATAAAAATCCTAATTAAGAAAAACCCAATTAAATCCACTTAAAATCGAATAAAAACCCTAATTAATCAAATAAAAACCCCAATCAAATAAAATCCAAAAAAATCCACTTAAAATCCAATAAAAACCCTAATTAAATAGAATCCAACTAAATCCACTTAAAATCTAATTAATAAAACAAAAACCTCAATTCAAGTCAAAATAAAATTAAATCACTAAAAATCCAATTAATAAAACAAAAACCCCAATTCAAGTCAAAATCAAATTAAGTGACAAAAAACCCAATTAATAAAACAAAAAACCTAATTCAAGTCAAAATCAAATTAAATCACTAAAAATCCAATTAATAAAACAAAAACCCTAATTCAAGTCAAAATCAAATAAAATCCACTTAAAATCAAATTAATAAAACAAAAACCCTAATTCAAGTCAAAATCAAATAAAATCCACTTAAATCCATTTAAAAACCAAATAATTAAGAGGAAACCCTAATTAAAGTCAAAATCCATTAAAAACCCTAATTAATTAAAATTTGAAACCAAAATCAACCAAAAAACCCTAAATAAATCAATAAACCCTAATTAAAGTAAAAATCCATTAAAAACCCTAATTAATCAAAAAAAACCCTAAATAAACACAAAAACCCCAAATAAACCAATAGACCCTAATTTAAAATCCAAAACCCTAATTTAAAACCAATTGATTAAACTTTAACCACAAACTTAATTAAAATCATAAAACATAAATAAAAAGCCTAAATTAAAATTGAAAACCCTAATTTAAAAACTTAAAATCAAAAACCCTAAAATCTCTAAAAATCCCAAAACAAAAAAAACTAAACTAATCAAAACCCTAATTAAACCCTAAATTACAAGATTAAGAAATTAAATTAAACCCACAAAATCCAATTAAAAATCTAAAATTAAAACCCTAAAAATCCCAAAATAAAAAACCAATAGAAAAACCAAAGACAAAAAGCAAAACCCTAAGCCCATTGAGCCCAATACTATGTAATTCAAAAATGCAATTCAGAACTTTAGAAAAATCAAAAAAAATTCTGATGAGCCCACTACCGACGACCTCGAGTTTTCCGACGACAACTCCAGCGAGCAATCCCGAGAAATCCGAAGTAGATCTCAGCCTCCGTGATCTTTGGCCAACTTCCTCCAGCTCACGCCCGATCCAACGGCGCTCATCTGCTGGAGGGAGGATCCTCGGGGGAGGAAAGCCTCGCCGGAGTATAAAGACCCCTCTATCGTCGACGGAAAAAAAGAGAAAAAGCTTCAGACCTTCAAGCCTCCGATCCACATGCCTCCAGCCTCCCCTCCAGCAATCAAACCCTTTCTTCCTCACACCCAAGGAACCAAAGCCTTTAGCCACAGTCCCAAGAGCCACCAGCGATCCACTCCCGCGATTCAGAGCTGCCACCAGAGGAGCACGCCGCCATCAACCGTTCATGCCGGAGAGGACATTGTACACGCCAGGTACAATTCTCCTCCCTCTAGTTCAATTCCGTATAGCCTCGTAGGTCCCCTAGGCTCCTAGATCGTGTCGCGGTGGAGCGGCGTCCCCTGTACGCTGTCATCCCCATCTCCGGTGATGGGTTCACCCCCTCTGGAGAACCCATAGCCCTCTACGGTGGAGCGAGCCCACTGGGCCACCCTTCCTCCCTCCTCCTCTTTTCTCTTCCTGCCCTTTAGCCTCTTAGGTCATCTAATGACCCTGAGGACGCCCGCCGTCGAAGCCAAATCCGCCACTCCGACACCAACGCCGCCAATCGCTGACGAGGAGTCGCTGGAGCAAGCCAGGCTCCCCCGCTCCGCGTCGTTGCTCTGGGAAGACTCTTCACCTCCTTACGAAGCCCTCTGTGCCGCTCTGTCTCCGTCCAGACCACCGCAGCGCCCTGATGACGACCGTCGTGCCCGTCGCCGGAGTTGGAGGTTGGAGGAGTGCTCCAGATCACCCCAGACCTCGCCACTGCTCCCCGGAGCTTTCCCAGCCATCGTCGAGCAGCTCCAGCCTCCGGGACACCTCCACGCTGCGCCATCGTCTTCTCCGTCGCCGTTCATAGGACCTCACCGGAGCCTTGCCCAACCACCTAGAGATGGTCGTCGTGCCTCCAGGAAGCTTCCTCAGCCGTCGCACGCCCCCCTCCGTCGCTGGATCGCCGCTGAAGCCTCGCCGGAGGGAGAACGCCGGCGATCCTCCGGCGATCTTCGAATAGACTTTCTTTAGGATAGGCCCCTTTAGTTTAGGTTTATTTCTATTAAGTCCTTCTTTTATTACATTTAAATCCGTTTTTATTGCATATAGGTCCAAACATTTGCATTTTAGCCCCTGTAGTTTTAAAATACTTTCTGTTCATTTATTTTCTCTGTGAATTTTGCATGTGACCCCCTACATATTTAATTTTTAAATTCTTAACATATTCCTACATGTTTTTATCACATCTAGGTCCCTAGAACATGATTTCATAATGTATACACCACGATTTTGAGGTAACCCAGAGATGAGTTATCCTTATGTTGCTTTGGATGTGATCAGGCCTTAAACCAGACCCCAAACCCATTAGCAAGCCGGAGTCCAGAGAATTCTGTGAGCTGGGTTGGCGCACCAAGTAGGCGCACCAACAAGGCGCACCAACCAAGCGCACCAACCAGGCGGACCAAGCAGGCGCACTTCATTGGCTCACCAATCAGGCGCCCAGCTGCGGCTGCTGACCTTCCATCTTCCGGGCTGTTACCCTTGCAAACGAATGTGCCAACGAATATTCGAGGCTTTTCGTTCGCAATGCCCTTCATTTCTCTTGAGTTACCCATTCATAGATCCCTATAAAAGGACCTCCATAGCAGCCATTCCAAGACATCTTTTTTGGGAGAAAACTCTGGTGCTGAAATCTGAGAAACAGATCTGCACTAAAGCAAGTTTTTGCATGAGTTCTTTCTTCCACCCAACAACCAATATTTGTGTTCTGGATCTCTTCCTTTCATCCTAGAGCACTCTTGATCCTTCCAAAGCAACAAGGATCATCTTATTTCTGGTATTTCAAGAAGGAAACATCATAAGAGGTAGGCTTTCTACCACCTCCTTTTCCTTTAAATATCATTCTTTAGAAATGTGATATAACATGCTTAAAATATATGATGTTTTGCTATATGATTCATGAAATCTGTGTTTAACATGTTTGCTAGCTCCTCGTGCTAAATAATCTCCATGTTATCTATTTTTATAGCATAAGCTTACATGTTGTCATCTTTTATCATGTTTTGCATATAATATGTTGTCATGCACCTATATGCTTTTTATATGCTTCCATATGCCATGATTAGCATATCCATGTCTTTTGGCATTTTGCATGTTATCATTCATGCCTGAACCCATCAACATGTTTCATCCTAATACATGATTTACATGAAGTTTCTTAATCCTATGCACTCACATCATGTTTCCAGCATTTAGTCATGATATCTGCATCGTACTATTTAGCATAAATCATTGTCCACTGGCAGCCCTGGGTCGGGT
>JAMKQA010047985.1:0-10658 GCA_024699735.1 Posidonia australis | reverse complement strand
AATTTTTAAAAACACGTACTACAAGCTTCAAAATAAAAATGTAATACATATATTTTAATTTACATTATCTAGGTAAGAGACATTAAAATATACTTCATTTAGAAATTCTTAATATACATATTTATTTATATACAAATTTAACGGTTTTAAAACAAAAATCTTTAGATCTCTAAAGAAGTGTTTGGTTGGGCTTTTGCCCCTCAGATTTTGGTGAAAATCTTTATTTGACCCAAAAGTTGAACTAATGTGATCTGAATTGCTAGTTTTTGTCCAAACATCAGCATGTGTAAAAACCAAGAAGCCAACTTAATCCAAAAGCTACTAAGAATGAGCTTTGCATTAACGATTGAAGCATCTTTTTCATATTTTTCTCAGTAAAATATTTTTATTTCAAAAAAATCAACCATATTTACAAGTCATGGCATCATTCACAAAACTCATTTTCCAACGATAGAAACCCTAATCTCCTCTCTTGTCACAAACAAGAGAACTCTTGTGATTTTCCTCTTCAAATGGCAGCGATGGCGACGATGACGACAATCCTCTCTCTTGTCGGTGAGTCCTCTTCCCTCCTTCCTTCTCTCTTTTCTCTTATCAGTTTTCTTTAAACTTGTCGATTCCTGTTGTAGCATCATGGACACAACAGGGTAAGTGTTCGAACAATGGTAGAGAAGTGCTTGCAGTTGACGATGGCAGGAGTCTTGATTTCTAAATGTAAGATCCTCTTCTTTACAATTTGGGTTTTTGGGTGTTGTGTGTTGATTTTCTTTCAATGATGACATGCACCCCTGGTTATCTTCACTTTCATGCCCATAAATTCTTGTTCCAGCTTTATGCTATCAACGAGTCGTTGCCCTGCCAATCAAAGCTAGTATTATTGGCGATGAGAAGAAGCAATGATGAATTTTATTGAATAGAAACATGCATGCAATGGGTGAATTGTCGTTCGAGGTGCAGTCTTCCTCCTACACAAGATAAATAACTTAACACCCTTTCGTCGGCCTCTTCCCCATGACTTTATACCTAGCTAGAGGAAGACGACGATGTACAACCCAGGTACACAAACCCTTTCCCGACTCGATTACAAGATCTACTCAATAAGCAGACTGTTAAAACCGTTATAATACCCTCGCACCCTAGTTTTATTAGATCTTGTCCTCAAGATTGAGTGATGGAAAATTCCCCTTAAGCTCCTGGTAATCCTCTCATGTTGCAGATGAACAATCCTCAACGACCCACTAGATCAAAACTTTGCTACCAGTTGGTCTCCCTTATGATGCATTCTTCTCTCCAAAATCCTCTCAAGAACCCTCCCAACAATAGGGTAATTCATAGGCTACATTGGAGGAACAATTTCCGTCACTGGTCGACCTTCTTCCTCAACTGCGAAATGTGAAATACAAGATGTATGCCCGAACCCACTGGTAATGCCAATTCATAAGCAACCTTACCCACTCTCCTCACGATTTGAGGACCATGGTAACGAGCAGCCAACTTATGATTACACCTAACAGTCATCGATCCTTGTCGATAAGGTTGCAGCTTCAAAAACACTCAATCCCTTGGTTTAAATTCCAGCTCCTTCTTCCTCCTATCAACCATCTATTTCATCTTATTTTGAGCCCATGCCATATTGTGTTGTAGAACAACCAATACTTCTTCCTAATCTGTAGCTGCCACCTTAGTGATATCTGATACATATATTAATAATGTTGGTGGAGGCTTGCCATACAGAGCTTCAAAAGGGGTGACACCAGTTGAGCTATGAGTGCAAGTATTGAACCAAAATTCAACCCAATCTAACCATTTCCCCTAAGTACTAGGTTGTTGGAATACAAAACACTTGATAAGTCTCAAGTACCTTATTTACTACCTTAGTTTACCCATCATTTTGTAGATGATAAGCTGAACTCAGACATAAATGAGTCCCCTAAACCTTCATTAACTCCTTCTAAAATGTACTAGTAAATATCTTGTCCCTGTCACAAATAATGGTTTTTGGTATCCGATGCAAACGAACTACTGAAGTAACAAACAAATGGGCAACATCCTTGGTAGTAAAAGGATGTCTAAGTGCCACAAAATGTGCATACTTTGTAAATTGATCTACAACCACCATGATCACATTATCTCGTGAGAATTTGGTAACTCTTATATAAAATCCATACTAATATTTTGACAACTGCTAATAGGTATGGGCAATGGTTGTAACAACCTAGCTAGATAAAATATTGTTGAACTTCACTCTTTGATAGATGTCACATTCCTTAACATACTATTTAACATCCTTCATCCACCCCTTCCAATAGTCATTAGGCTTCATTCTTGAAATGGTCTTGTCATAAGTTAAATGCCTAACTGTTGGTGAAGAATGAAATTCATATAATAACAATCTCTTCAAGTCACATTCATCCACAATAACTAGTTTGCCTTTGTAATACAATAATCCATCCACCAACTTGTATTTTTTGTATATTGAGCCTTCCCTCATGCCAATTTGTCATCAAATTTGCAAAGGCCACAGATCCATTATACATCTCCTTCACCATTTGAAATCACTTGGGAATCAACACAGTCACTGCTTGCAACTCTGGTTCCAGCTCTTGCTCCTCCGACCCATGTTGTCTAGATGAGGTATCAGCCACTTTGTTGGAGCAACCAGGCTTGTATTCAATTCTGTAATCGAACCCCAATAGTTTAGTAAACCACTTGCCTTGAGCTGGAATGTGTATTTACTAATCCATTAGATATTTGAGACTGATCAGATCCATTCTTATCACAAACTACCTCTCCAATAACAAAGGTCTCCACTTCTTGATTGTTGTCAATGTAGCTTGCATTTCCTTCTCATAGATTAGTAAATATCTCTTCCTCTCAGATAAAGCTTTATTCATGAAAGCAATGGCATGTCCTTCCTACATCAACATTGTCCCCATCCCCTTTGTTGAAGCATCACTTTCTATTACAAATGTCTTTAAGAAGTCATAAAACTAACACTGGAGCTAAAACTAAAGCTTCTTTTAGCTTTTAGAAAGCCAAAGTGCACTCTTCATTCCACTGAAACCCCTCCTTCCTCAAGAGAGCAATCAAAGGTTAGGCAATCTTCTCATAAATTTTGATAAATCTTCTATAGTATCCAAAGAGACATAAAAATCCTCTCAATGCCTTTGAGGTTGTAGGTATAAGCTAGCTAACTAAAGCCTTAATCTTCTTAGGTTTTACTTCTACTCCCTTAGCACTGACTATATGACCCAAATAAGATATCCTTTGCACCTCAAACTGACACTTTCTTTTCTTAGCAAACAGTTGGTGTTTCTATAGTATTTCTAATACAAAATGTAAATGTATCACATGCTCAGCCAAGCTACTACTGTAAATCAGTATGTCATAAAAAAACCAACACAAACTTCCTCAAGATTGGCTAGGAAATTTTATTTATCAAAGATTGAAATGTTGCTGGGGCATTACATAGGCCAAATGGCATTAGTAGGAACTCATAATGGCCATTATGAGTTCTAAAAGCTGTTTTATAAATGTCCTCCTCAAGCATTCTTATTTGGTGACATCCAGACCTTAAATCCATCTTAGAAAATCAGGTAGCATGCCCTAACTCATCCAATAACTCATCAATTATAGGCATTGAGTAAACATCCTTTGATGGTATTATTGTTTAAGTCTCTGTAATCAATACACATTCTCCAATCTCCATCCTTCTTTCTAACCAAAAGGGTTGGTGAAGAAAAAGCACTAACAATGCTTCTAACTAACCCCTTAAACACATAAGTTTGAACTTGCTTCTCCACCTCTATTTCTGAAAATGTGCATATCTATAGGGTTTGACAGTTGTGGACTACTCTGGATTCTTCAATTTAATATTGTGTTCACCTCCTCTCTAAGGTGACAGACTAGTTGGCTCATCAAATTCTCCTGGGAATCTTTCCAGAACCTCCTCAATCTCTAGCCTCATTGACCCTTTTGAATCACTGGACTAGCTAATCACGTGTTGTACTTGAATTAAAGCCATTTGTGTCACCTTCTTGATACCCCTTTTTAGCTCATCAACATCAATTAGCCTTAATTCAGAATAAGGCCTTTCTTTCCACACCATAAGCTTTCCTTGATAACAAAATTTATAAGTCATATGCTCAAAATTCATGAACAAATCACCCAAAGGCTGAAACCAATGTATCCTCAAGATGATATCACTGTCACCTATACAGGTTTGGTTCAATTTCAAGGCCCTCAACCTTCAACCTTCAACCTTTGCTTTAGGCAGTATCCTTTGCAGTTGACAAACTACCTGGAAGCCACCATTACCTTTAACCCCTTCTTGCTGATGACAAGTAGTTTAGTTTTTTGCACCAACCTTTCTTTGATAAAATTATGTGTACTACCTGGATCGACTAACATTGTAACTTTCCTTCTTGCCACCTCCTCTAATAGCCTAATGGTATCTGGATGACTCACCCCTGATAGAGTATGCATTGATAACTCTAAAATTGGGTCTTGTTCTATCTCAACTTCTTCCACCATTGGCATTTCAACGAATTCTTGCTCCTCTTCATCATTCAACAAGGAACCTTGAATGAGATACAACTTTTTATTCTTACATATATGTCCCCGGTGGAATTTCTCATCACACTTAAAACACAGGCCAATTTCTCTCCTCCTTTGCTCTTCAGTTGGTGAAAGCCTTGTAAAGGTCGCCTCCTTCAACTGATTGTCTAGATTACTAGCTTTTCTTAATGAACTAGGTACTTGGACATTAGGATTCAAGCTAGCAATAACCTTCCTTTCCCGTGATATAGTAGTACATGATCTATACATCCCACCACCCTCCTTGTAATTTCTTTTTTGCCTCCATCCTAGACTCCTGCAATTTGGCCAAAGAAAGGGTCATTGGCAAATTGGCCAGTTGAAAACATTTAATGATCAATCTTATATCTTCCCTGAGCGCACCACCCCTGAAGCATGAAATGAGAGATGATTTCCTCAAACCGAAGATCGTTGCGGACAACTGATTGAATTCATTGAAGTAATCAGCCATTGACCACCCTACTTGAGCTTCAACAACTCTTCCTTATAATCTGTAGGTTGTGAATCACCAAATCAGGTCACCAAACCTTCCACAAACTCCTCCTAATCCACACTCTCCTTACTCTTCTTGTACGATTTGAGCTAGTGCATCGTGAACCCCCAAAGGTTATGGAAGCAATAGTGACTTATTCTTCAATGGCAACTTGATGATGCAATAGTAGTTGTTCCACTGTGTAGCTCCACTCTTTAGGATCCATCACTCCATTGAACAGAGGAAAGCTTGAGATTCTTAAATACATTACCTCCCATTCTTGCTCATTTATTGATACCTTAAACTTCCCTATGCTTCCGTGCTCCCCAATTGAACTCCCTCCTTTCTAATCACGCTCAAGTTTTCCACCTTAGTCTCCAACGAGCTCAACCGCGTCTCCAACTTCTTCAACCGCTCCAACAGTTGCTGCTCCATGTTCCCTTTGCTCAGCACCATTGTTCCCACCAATGCTGAAGGATCGGAGGGCTGATACCAATTTGCTACCTGTAAGCCTTTGCCTTACCGATTAGAGTTGGTATCGATGGCAATGAGAAGAAGCAATGATGGATTTTATTGAATGGAAACAAGCATACAATGGGTGGATTGCCGTTTGAGGCACAATCTTCGTCCTACATAAGACATAGAACTTGACACCCTCTTATTGGCCTCTTCCCCACGACTTTATACCTAGCCGAAGGAAGATGATGACGTGCAACTCAGGTACATGGACCCTTTCTTGACCAAATTACAAGATTTGTCCATTCAGCCGATCATTAAAACCGTTACATTCTACCACCTTCATTCTCGTCTTCTCCATGTCTACTTTCATCACCTGATTCTCACAGACCATGGATACCCACCCAGCACTCCATCTCCTGTCATACTACTTGACATGGCAATGGCCTCACTGCCACTTTTATAGTCCAACCCATGCAAACAACAACCAAAAGCCACTTTCTTCAGCTGCAATTGCTAAAAAAAACATAACTTGGTGGACACCTCTGAGAGGCAAGTGTACATTTGATGATGCATTAGCACATGCATCCATGGAGGGCTTCTTCTTCTTTTTTTTTGAAACGGTTATTGATATATATTACAATCAAACACTTGGCTATGAGACCATCACCAAGTGTTGTAATATATATGATGTCTGTGGAAGTTGACTCTTGATATCTCGTACAACCACAAAGAGGTTTCACCACTAGACCAAGTGGCTGCAGACATGGAGAGCTTCTATGTTGTTATGAAGTCTTTTCCTTTTCTTCTCTAAAAGCCAAGGGTGTGCCTAGACAAATAGAAAAAGGAACAAATGAAAGTTATTTCCTCACAAAAGAAACTGTAAATTCTATATTTTGTATGATCAGGATTGATAGCAACACTATCAAAGACTACATTAAATTTGAACTTGGAAAACATTGAACTGTCGTATTTACTCCTGCAAGATCCTTGTTCAACCTTATCATTCAGATAGGTTCGCAAGAAACCTGATGACAGCATGGAACATTATCACATTGTTTCATTGGATTATGACTTAAACAAAAATTTCCCACATTCTCAGCGGTTGCTTACAAGTTAGGCCTTTACAGGAAGGATTTGGTGTTTCTTCTCTTTCTTATTTATTTATTTATTTATTTGTGTTTCATTTTAATCAAGAGTTATGATTTGGAAGTTGTCCAAAATTGGTTTAGACATCGTATTTTGACTAAACAACAATTTTACAATTTCTTTTACTAGAAGTTACATTTTTTGGGATTCTATAGAAATTGGATTTAAAGTGCAAAAACAAAGGACAGAAGTTAATTTTCGAACAGCCATCTTGGCTCACTTACAACTGGTGTCAACCTTGGATTGACGAGCACAGTCAAATGGGCTGAGAGAGAAAGGGGCGAAATCACAAACTATGTTATGTGATTATGTGACGGATGTTAATCACACGGGTATTGTAGACAAGTCTTTTACTATATAACGTCAAGTAAGTAAATAGTTAGCTGTTGATTGCCTATAGAAAGTGTTAAACTTTGCAAGGATATGTAAGCAAAACTTTCAATATTTAATGTTAAAATAAAACGCTAGATATATCTCTCTCCCTTATCCACCATCATCTCTTCCACTCCCACTCCCACATCTCTTCCACCATCAACGCCGCTTCTCACCAAGCCTCTCCACCAATTGTCCACAGCCACCACATGCCAATTTCTGACAACAGCAGCATGTCAGCCCATCCACATCGACAAAGAGGGAGGAAGGAGAGGAGGAGGAAGAGGAAGAAGAAGAGGACTTTGGCTTGTTGCTACCATTTTTGAGGATTTGGTGAGAGTGTTGCTTCTTTTTCATATGTTGTTCTGCTGTTGCTGCTGTTGCTGAAGGAGATTTCTCCTTCTCCTTTTTCTTGAAGACGTTTTTAGTAGATCATGCCTTTTTTGGAGGACTACGTACTGGTTTTAGCTTTAACTAGTTGAAATTGCACAGATAGAAGGAAGACAGAGATGAAGAGAATTGATTTTGTGAATTGGATTGCTTCATTAACAACAGAGAGCTACAATTTATAGGCTACAACATCCTTCCAGAAGTTTCTTCTGGAATAACAACTTCCAACCACATCAGCACCACGTGTTAGAATAACAACGTGGTTGTTGTAACAAACTATGATCTAGTGAGATCTGAATTGTAAAGAATGAATGTAAAACAAATGATGTTATTACACTAACATCCCCCCTCAAGATGAAGGAGGGGGGTCGAGATTCAGCTTGTGACAGAAATCATGGAATGCTATTGATCCAACTGGTTTAGTAAAAGGATCAGCAAGTTGATCTTTAGAGGGAGCATGCTGCACTTAAAAATGTGTTCTGCGAACGTGATCATGGATGAAATGCACATCAATATCAATGTGCTTTGTTCTGGCATGCTAAATGGGATTGGTAGTGAGGTAGATGGCACGAATATTGTAGCACCAGATGGTAGGTGGTGAAGATGAAATATGAAACTCTCGTAATAACATGCGTAGCCATAAAACTTCACAAGCTGTGAAGGCAATAGCCCTATACTCGACCTCTATACTTGATCTAGAAATAATATTTTGCTTGTAGGAACTCTATGAAATAGGGTTGGAACCAAAAAATATGCAATAACCAGATTAGGAGCAACGGTCATCAATGATCACTTCCCTAATCGACATCACTAAAAGCCTGTAATGTTGTGGAGGTTGTACACTTATATCAAAGACCATAAGTGGAAGTGGCCCTTAAATAACAGACAATCCTCTTAATCGCTATGAGGTGCTCTGAAGTTGGTGTAGTAAGAAATGGACACACTTTATTCACTGAATAAGAGATGTCGGGTCTTGTGATGCATAGATATTGCAGGACTCCCACCAAACTACGAAATTCAATAGGATCCTTGAGAACATCGCTAGTGGATTTAGTAAGTTTTGTTGAAGTAGCCATGGGAGTACGACTTGGTTTGATACCATCTAATTTAAAACGTTTGAGGAGATCTATCAAATATTTAGATTGTGACAGATGTAACTTGTTGCTAGATTTCTTAACTTCAACTCCTAGAAAGTAATGGAGATCTCCCAAGTCACAAATAGCAAATGCTTTGGCTAAGGCATCAATTGTGTGTTGAACATCAGTGGAATTTGATCCTGTGACAATAATATCATCCACATGTATTAGAATATAAGTGGTGGACTGAGGTGTTTTCTTGATAAACAGAGAGACAATACATTGAGAGTCGTAGAATCTTTGTTGCAGTAAGAAACAGTGCAAGCGGTTGAACCATGCCCTCGGTGCTTGTTTTAAGCCATAGAGAGATCGTTGAAGTTTGCATACATTGTGAGGCAAATCAGTGTTAATGAATCCAGACAACTGCTTCATATAAATGTCCTCTTGAATGTCTCCATGCAGAAAGGCATTAGAGACGTCAAGTTGTCTCATATTCCATTCATTGTTAAAAGCATGACTGAGAATCAATCTGATGGTGACTGGTTTAATCACTGGACTGAATGTTTCTTGATAATCAACTCCCAATTTCTGAGAAAATCCTTGTGCCACTAATCTCTCATTGTAGCGATCAATAGAGCCATCAGCTTTTTCTCTAATACGAAAAATCTACTTACTTCCAACAATATTGGCACCTTGTGGTGGAGGAACAAGTGTCCATGTAGCCTTCTTAAGTAAGGCATCATATTCAGTCTACATAACCTGTCTCCATTGTTGATCTTGAAGAGCTGAGTGAACTGAATGTGGAATAAGTCTGGATCCTGTAGCCTCTAATGCATATTTTGGATTGGATTTAAAAATGCCCCGAGAAGCTCTTGTAATTGGGTGATGATCTACATCTTGTGTTGTACTATGAAAATCTGCACAGACTACTAGATTTGAAGAAACTTCTTGATTATTATCTTGGAGTAAAGTAGTGACAGAAGACCCAGCTGGACTGAGATGTGTAGGGGTAGGCAAATTTGTTGTAGTCTGGTGGCAAGAAAGAATAACAAGCAGTGGAGTAGAAAATCCTCTGTGATCCTGCCTATTAGTGGAAATATTGTTTAATTGAGAATTTAAAGAAAAATCCTGCTCATTGAAAATGACATCCTGTGATATTAAAGTCCTCTGATGTTCAAGAGAATAACATAGATATCCTTTATGTGCAGTGGAATAACCTAGAAATATACATGGAGTTGATCGAAAGTTGAACTTGTTAGTTAAATAGGGACACAGATTGGGGTAGCATTTACACCCAAAAACCTTCAAAAGAGTATAATCTAGTGATGAGTGAAATAATATTTCAAGAGGATTTTTATGTTGCAGTGAAGTAACAAGTACACGATTAATTAAGTGGACTACTGTTTGAAATGCCTTTGGCCAGACAAATTTAGGGAGATTAGCATGTGCAAGAAGAGTAAGACCTGTATTAACTATATGGCGGTATTTCCTCTCTACTGATCCATTTTGCTCATGAGTATGTGGGTAGGAAAATCAATGTTGAATATCATTTGATTGAAGATAATTTTGAAAAGTTAAGTATTCTCCTCCATTATCACTATGGAGGATCTTGATGTTTTTGCCCATTCTTTTCACAATGTGAGTTTTAAAACTAATAAAGGCAGTGAGAGATTCAGATTTACAGGTTAGAGGATACAACCAGGTATATTTGGAGTATGCATCAATAAAATGTATAAAGTAACGATATCCTTCTGTAACCATGCCGGCGAGGAGGATCGCAAAAAGATGCGAAACAGTCAGCAAATTCACGTCGAAAAAACAAAACAAAAATGCAAAAATGCAGGAATCGCCACCTAGTCTATTATGGAAGACAAGGAAAACCATATACATGAAAAATCATGCAAAACAATAAGGACAGGTCTGCGAAAAACAGAAAGTGTGGGTAAGGATCCCTGTTACGTACGAGGAAGGTGTTAGGCACCCTCGCACGCCCGATAAAATCGATCTTCTATGATTTCTCCAATGAAATGTTGGCATTTCAGCCTCTTGCTATACGCCCGAGGGCGATATGCCATGCCATGTTTAGTGCCTTATGCTAATAGGTGCATGTTGTGCGGGGTGTGTCCTATGTTCAGAAATATCACTCT
>JAMKQA010047983.1:0-14629 GCA_024699735.1 Posidonia australis | reverse complement strand
TCCCAGATTGCAACCAGATGCACAAAAAACCACCCACAACCACACACAACCAAGAAACAACAGGTTATCCATTAATAAACCATTAAGCACAAAATCACCAATAATACATGGTTTATTAAATACATATGGATAACCGGGCCTAGATGTTACAGATTGAGTTGTGTGTTGGTTGTGTTTTTGGCTGGAATCTAGTTGAGGATTTTCTTTTAAATGCATAAAAGTGATTGCAAAGATGTATGGAATTTCAAAGAAAATGGAAAGAGATTTTGAAAAGCATGCAAATGTTTTTTGAAAAGAAAGCAAAGAACAAGGTTTCAAAAGCATTGTTTTAAAGGACTTGTGGCATGCTGGGTGATGATATATTACCCAGTTGTGGTGTTGCGACGTCCAAGAGAGAGATGTCGGAGTTCAATATGTGTGTGTGTGGGTGGGTGGGTGGGGTGTGTACTGGGTGACTTTTTTCTGGTCATTCATGCGTGTTTGTTTGGTGTTTTTCACAAGTGTAGGATCAGAGTAGGAGTTGCTAGTGCACGTGAAGCTGGAGTCAGTCAACCACACATCATGAGGTCTAGTAAGTATTTAGTTTAATTTGATTCAATTAATACTATTTAATTTATGATGCTTATGTTGGACTTAGTTGTAGATTTGATGTAAGCAATGTTTAAAAGAAAGGGCTAGGAATTTGGGATAATGACTTGGAGACCGGGGCGTTATAGAGAACCATTAGGATGACTTTAGGAATGGCCTAAAAATAATTAGTAAGATTTCATTTAGGACATAAAAGTCATAAAAGATCAAATGACTTAGAAGTAATAAGTCTCCTCCCTAATGGTCTAAAACTAATGGTAGGGATCATGATATATTCCTTGAGCCTAAAACTAGTTAGCTCTATTGGGGTCCACTGAAACGGTTATTCAGTGGCATTGCGTAGTTCTGTTGGGCACCGATCTGACTGTGCTCCTGAGGGACACGAGCCAGTAAGTGTCCAACACCTTGGCACCAGAATAGGGAGTTCTGGTTAAGTTTGATTAGACTTACAGTCTTGGAAACCTAACAGGGACTCCGAGGCTGTTGCTTTGGTTTTAGTGTGTTGAAAAGGGGTCCGCCTGGGGCTCCATGTTTGGTGAGTGGTGGTGTAGGGCAGTTGGTCGTTTTTTTTAGAAAAACGAGTAAACGATTGATTCGGTATACCGAATGAGTTTGGTATGCTGAGCTAGAGATTTTCGACATACCAAACGAGTTCGATGTACCGAATCAGAGCCCTAGACCACTTTCAGATTTGGAAAATTTTGGCATACTGAAATATTTCAGTTTACTGAATCAGATTCCTGAGTTAGATTATGAGATTTTTGCAAGAATATTTTGAATGTCTGATTTATATATTTTTGGCATGTGTTTAGCAAGAATTGTTTTGAGCTTTAAGAAAGAGCTTTTAGAAGAAATGTTTTCTGAAAAAGAATAGATTTTTAAAAAGAGATTCTCTATGATGGGAATAGATTTAGAAAAGAGTTTTAAAAAAGATTCAGAAAAGACTTGCATGGTTTTGCAAAGATTTTGAAAGTTTTTCCCAGAATTTTTGGTTGTTGAGGCCAAGAGATTGATGAAGTGTGTTGACAGGATCAGGGAGTGTGACAACATCCTTGAGGTGGTTGAGCATGTTACCTAAATTGAGGCTAGAGACCAAGAAACTGAGGTAAGTATTCGTCGGATCATGGAGATATGAGATTCCTGGATTGTTGTTTACGAGGCCAAGACTAAGGTCTGCGGGTCGAGGGCTGGCTGGACTTGGAGGTATGAGACTCCTTTTGTCTGGGTATCGAAGACCTAGGGTACTGATTGCACAGAGACACGTGACAGCAAGTAGGGGTATGAGACCTCTGAGTAGATGAACGTGACACCTTGGTTAGTACGGGTGTCGAGACAGAGACTGTAAGTGCTGACAGGGCCTAAGGTGAGAGTCCTCAGGTGTTTGGGCATATAGGGACGTCGAGAGGAGATGCATTCCCGTGTTAGTTGAGACAGAGACCAGTGTGGTCATAGTATAAAGAAGCCTATTGGCTGGGGCGGTGGTATGCCTTGCACGAGGACTTTTATCGCGACAGTGCAGACACCGTTGGTCACACTTCGGTGGACTACTTGTGGCCAAGTGTCGGTTGCTTGGCACCGAATAACACGATACACCAAAGAGGCCTAATGGCCTGAGTTTGGAGAGACTTGAGTTTTAGGACTGGTTCCACTCAAGATTTGTGTTTTAACCATATTTGGGATTTGTATTTTGGACTGGAATCTAGTCTAGAGATGCATTAGAAAAAAGCATTAGATTTACCAGAAAAGAAGAGTATTTTAGAAAAGCATGATGTTTTATAGAAAAAGAAAAGTATTTCGGAAAAACATGAGTTTTCAAAAGAAAAGAAAGATGTTTGAGAAAAACACGAGATTTTAAAGTAAAAAGAAAGTGTTTAGAAAAGAAGGTGGTTGTATCAGTTTTGAGATTTACTTGTTGTTTGACTGAATAGAGGCTTGGTGTTTGTGTGGCACACTCCAGTGATTGTGACTTGATTTGGTAAGAGTGACCAATTCAAGTAGAGTATCAAGTTTTGAAAAGCATGCATGAGATTTGAAAGAAAAGAAAGAGAATGTTTTTGAAAGGCATGAGCATGATTTAAAAAAAAAGATTATGCTAGTTTTTGAGATATGGTTTGTTGTTTTGATTGAGCAGAGGCTTAGTGTCAGTGTAGCACTCTCCAGTGGTTGTGTACTTGACTTAACAAGAGTAACCATTTCAAGTATATATTAAGATTTGAAAATCTTTCGTATGGTTTGAAAGAAAAGACAAAAAATGGTTTTGAAAGTCAAGAGTAGTTTTCAAAGAAAAGAAAATGGTATGGATAGAAAAAAATAGTTTTCAAAGATATGATTTCAGTGCTGTGTTGCTTGTAGGGAGGAAAGTATTGTCCGAGATTGTGTACGACATCTATGAGAGATGTTAGAGTAGTGTGAGTTTTAGTAGGATGTGTGCTAGGTGACCTTTTAGTGGTTACTTACGTGTGTTTTGTTTGGTGTTTTTTCAAGTGTAAGATAGAAGTAGAAGTTTGCTAGTGCATGTGAAGATGGAGTCAGTCGATCACACATCAAAGATTTTAGGTAAGTGTTTAATTTAATTTAATTTTGTTAATAGTATTTTGATTTAAGTTGTTTAATGTTGGATTTAGTTTCAGATTAGATGCAAGTAATTGTTATAAATACTCAGAAGAAAAAAAAATTGTAGTTAATTTTTAATAATGACTTGGAATTAGGTCGTTACAGCTAGAAGTTTATTCTACATTTTTTCAAATATAGGACTATTCCAACACATAGTAGTCACATGAGTACCAACAATTTGATGGATACCGACAATTTTAAATCTTACCGGTTCATTCAAATATATGGAGTGATGAGATTTGTAGCTACAAATAAATAATTATAACTTTGTGATATAACATACGGAATACCTTAGAATTTTCCATGCATAATAATTTTCTCAAACCCAACAAAAGGGCAATCCATAGAGAAGCATATTCGACGCCCCATCATTATTCATACATAACCATATAGCTTATGCCCACTTATGGACATTGTCAACTCCCGTGTGCTCAAGGGCAAAAGACAACCTCGTAGTTGGTTCCTCCAGGGCAAGTGAAGGTGCTGCTGGGATCATCCTTGGGGTAGCTGTAGGCAGTGGGACACTTGCTCTTGAAGTACTTGGAATAGTTTGTAGGGCCACAGCTGCCGCAGGTGCAACAGTACTCACAAGTCTTGAACACCGTACAAGGATTGTTGCATCCTCCGGGTGCCTTTAGCTGTGCAGGGCACTGTCCATTCACGTCTGCGGAGCAGATGGGTCCTTTGGCGCAACCACCGGATGTGGGCTTGAAGTCCATCGGCACGTTGAAGCCGTCGACCAGAGATATGTCGAAGAAGTCAAGGTTGCTGAATTGATTCAGTGCGTATTCCGCCAAGGTGTTCGGAGGAGATCCGAAGGCCTTGCATTCGAGGACGCCGCCGCAGTCACCGGTCTGGCAGCTCCCACGGCCGGAGCCGTCGAATTTGCAGTTGGTTCGCGCCCAGATACGGGCTCCGGTGGTGCCTGCAGGGGCATTGAGTGTCCATGACTGACCGGAACTAAGTTGTCGCCCACCGCCAGGGACCGCGGCCGCCCAGACAGTGTACGGGCATTTGTTGATGACGTTGAAGGTGGCGGCGGAGGTGACAGTGAAGAGGAGAGGGAGGAGGAGAAGGCAAAGGTTTGAAGTGGCCATTCTGATTCAGTTGTGATGTGAATGAATGTAGAACGTTGGAATATGGGAGGAGGAGGAGGAGGGTATTTATAGAACAAAATGTAGAGTAGGAGGAGGAGGAGGAGAGGGTATTGTACTCAAGAAAAGCTATGGAAGCCATGAAGAAAGAAGAGAGCATTCGATGGAAGAAACGTTGTAACGACTCTGGGCATGTGGAGACCACAGGCCAGATAGATGTTGATGTCTTTGAACCCTTTGCCCACATCACTATGTATATGTAATCTCTCCCACGTAACCTTTCTTTTTTCATTTACTTAACAAACAATGAAATGCTTACGTCATTGCTGGAATCTTGCCATCCTTGCCGACCCAAGGAAGGATATGACATCTTTGCACGCGATTTTCTCTCGCACTCTCTCTCTCTCTCTCCCTATGTATGAACCTTTGTTTCCATTAGAGCAATAATTTTGCATCGTTCCAATGACAGCAACAGAAGGTTTGGTTGGCATGGTGCTCATTGCACTCTTCTGATGACTGTGTCGTAAGTTAAGGACATATCTCTCTGATGGCTGAGAGACATAAAGAGACGTAGGGTTTCTGTGTGCTTGGTCTTGCAACAGGAACCTGTGATTGCGATTGAACCCAATGGCGTCTGGTCTAGCAAGGATAGCTTGGGAAGTAGACCTTACCAAACCTAATTAAAAGTAGTGAATAGATAACAAAAGTTGTGAAAGGAACTTTAATTCTACCAAATCTAATTAATTAATCAATACTTCTCCCTAGGAAATAAACTTCTTGCTCTAAAATAAGGATATAAAGACACAGGTAGGTACTTGCACCTTGCACATGCACATGCACAGCGTCCAGCTTTGTACCTTCTTCTTTTTTTCTCCTTGCAGCCTCCTCTCCTCATGGATCTCCCTTCCATCTCCGGAAGGCTGCTGCCATGGGTCTTCTTGGTTATTTGTTTCTTCTCATTTGGTCACCCAACCTTGTCGCAGCTCGTGGGGTTCCACAATTGAGTCCACCGACGGCTAATGCTCTCAGCTCGTATTCCTTCCCTCTTAGTCCTCCTCCTCCTTCTTAAGCTGCTGTGTTTGGTAGTTTAATAAGCTCTATATAGGAAACTCACATGGGGTACGAGAAAAATCCCATCAAAGAAATGTGTAGCAATAGCAGAAATATATATATTACAGTATCAATAGTTCTTTCAATTCAGAAACTTGTACCTTTACTGCACTAACATTATAAAACTATTACAACTAAATTACTTCACCACAGCAATACATAAAAATCACAAGCATACAAAACGGAAATAACGATCACATACTAATTATACAGAACTTTTTCTCTGTAAAATTAATATAGAAGCACCTAACTAAGACATAAAGCTTAAAAGAATGAAGTTTTCGGTTGGAAATACTGGATGATCGTAAAGAACGTCTGTAAAAATGTGAGTACTAGAAATAGTGTAGCAGCCAACAGTGACATAAATGACCATGGATTACCGAAGTAATCTCGAGTAAGTATGGCCCTCCACCTATAGCGGCGGGAGCAGCAATACTTGTTCATCTCTAATATCATATCCCTAAAGCAAGACTCGGCTAGCCAAACGTTCTTGCCAAGCTTGTTAAGAAGATTGGCATGCATCCTCGTTATAACCCAAACTATGGTGCCAAACTCCTTTTTCCCCTAACAGTACCACATCCATCGCACCCTTAACGAAGTCTTCCATGAAAGCTGCATAGGAAGTAAAATGTAAACCATACTTTTTATTACATTGCTCGAAGGCTATGAAGCTTCGAATTAATGGCACGGTGGAATCATCAATTGCTAATGTCGGCATCTCTAGCACCCCATAGCGAAACGTTACATCCATTAAAGTTCCTTCATCCTTTTTCTTGAATTTTGCCCCACATTGATGAAGTGTGGTTGCTGTGGGAGTTTTCCTTGAGTCGTCGCATACGTTTGATTTACCGAAACTCAGATCAAAGCATGAAAAAGCTTTGCAACAAGAGGCTCCGTTAGTTTTAGAGACTATGTGCTTGTCGGAATCCAGCTTAAATGTGAGCGAGTACATGAACAAGTGAAGTATGTGAATAGGAACAAAATCTGAGGGATTATTAACCAAGTGAATAAGAACAGAACCTGAGGGCTTATTCAAGTGAATTATGTGAAAAAAATTATTTATCACAGAAATGGTATTAACGAGGTGAAAGATAAGATGTATACCGCTCCAACCTACCAGGTCAACAAGCTTTTCAATGATGAAAGAGGGAAGTTGATTTTTGTGCAAAAGCATATCATAAAATACCATGGCTTCAGTGTATTGAGTACCTACTATAGGGTAATCGTCATCATGATGATCTATCCAAATCTGCAGTAACCATCTAGCAACATCATCTCTACAAACTGATCACTACTCATGTCGATGTTCTCTGAGTAGCAATTGCTTGCCCTCTCCTCCAACCTCCTCATACTATTGAGTGAGTGATTTCTTTCTCCGGAGAAACAAAAATTCAAGAAGTGCAACTTGTGAGTCTCCATAGATCTCAAACGGTCCTTTCCTCGATGGAAGGAACCAATTCAGATGAGCTTTGGTTCATAATCTTCAGGAGACACGCCACGAAGATGTTCAGGCACTCTGAAGATGGTGAAGATGGTGAACTTTCCTCTTTCACAAAGTGCAGTACTCAATGCATCTTGCAGCCTCCAACGGTTTCTGCATCTCTATGGATAGTGTAGTCGTAGCTCTTCGGTATCTGAGGGAGCGGGTCGACGTACATCTTGAGAGTGCTAGTTATCTGCTGTGAGACACCAGTAGCTACCATGAAGAAGAAGAAGAAGAGCATGGCCGTTGTTGTTGTTCCCATATTTACCTTGTAGATATATGCCTGTGAGCTCAATTTCAAAGATTCATGGAAGTTTCATTTAGCTTGTCGGCAGTTAAAGTTTTATACCCATGCATTTGGAAATGAAAATTAAGGTGGGGAAACGTGACATACTTGTAACTTCTATTCTTTTTCCGGTTGAAAACTAAAAACTTTTAAAAGCTAATGGAAGCCATGAAGAATGAAGAGAAGAAGGAAGAGAGCAATCGATGGAAGAAACCTTGTAATAATTGTACACCTTTCAACCTTGAATCCAGTTTCTTTGAAGTAGACTGTCGGTGGACAACGAAGCTCTACATTGATTTTTTCTTCCATACTAAGCTTTCTCTTTTTCTCTCTCTCTAGTTACTTCATTTCTTTTCCTTTCAACTCATGAACAACCTGACCACCCTCCATGTTCGAGGAGAGACGAGCTAGAAAGATCATGATTATTCACCCTCCATGTTACGAGCTAGAGTAACTTAAAGATAAGGCTTATTTATTATGATGGTGCAAGGTAAGGCTTGTTTATTATGATAGAGTTTTCATGCTTAAAATATTAACCTAATTACACTTTGTTTTCAACTATGTGCTCTCACGTTCATACCATCGGCTACCAAATCTAATTTGTTAATCAATACTTCTACCAAATAAAGATATAAAGACAGAGGAAGGTGGAAGGTTGCTGGCATGGCTCTTCTTGGTTATTTGCCTTATTATTTCATCACACAGCCTTGTTGAGATCACCGACGGCTAATGCTATTAGCTCGTGTTCCTTCCCTCTTAGACCTGTCCCACCCTTCTCCTTCTTAAGCTTCTGAGTTTGGTTGTTTAACAAGCTCTATATGTTCAGCTTGGTCTTGTTGTGTGTGTAACAAATATATCTCATGTTTCCTGTTTTTATTTTCCTTCTTTTATCCTTAATTTGCATGTAGTGTCAAGTTTACTATGTATTCATGATAAATAAAAAACCATTGGTATGCGTGGAAGTTCACTATCCTTTGGGATGCATGTATGCGCTTTCAACTACGTACTGATTTGCATAAAAGGATGTACCACGAAGCTGTAGTACGGTATATAAAATGTGTAGCGAGTGGAAGCTTTAGTGTTTCTTTAGCAATAGCAGAAATATATATATATATTACAGTATCAATAGTTCTTTCAATTCAGAAACTTGTACCTTTATTCCACTAGCATTATAAAATTATTACAACTTAATAACTTCACCGTAGCAATGCATAAAATCAGAAGCATACAAAAAGAAAATGATGATCACATACTACTTAATACAGAACTTAAGCACCTAAGACATAAGCTTAAAAGAACTAAGTTTTGCGGATGGCTTTACTGGATGATCGTAAAGATTGTCTGTAAAAATGTGAGTACTAGAAGCACTGTAGCAGCCAACAGTGATATCAAAGACCATGGATTACCGAAGTAATCTCGAGAAAGTATAGCCCTCCACCTATTGCGGCGGGAGTGGCAATAGTTGCACATCTCTAATGTCACACCGCGAAGGTAAAGCTCGCGACCTTCATCAAAATAAACGTTCTTCCCAAGATTGCTAAGAAGATGACATACATCCTTGTCATTACCCAAATAATGGAGCAAAACTCCTTTCTCCTCTAACAGTGCCACATCCATCGGACTCCTAACAACGCGTGTCATGAAAAATGCATAGGAAGTCAAACGTGAACCAAACTTTTTATTGCCCTGCTCTAGGGCTATGAGGTTCCGAAGTAATTGCAAGGTGCGATCTGCAATTTCTAATCTCGGCATCTGTATCGTCCCATCACAAATCTTTACATCCAAAAAAGATCCTTCATCTGCTATCTTGAATTTTGCCCCACATTCATGAAGTTCGGTTGCTGAGGGAGGCTTGGCTAATTCGTACGATGCTGGGTTTGGTTTCCGATCAAAGCATGAAAAAACTTTGCAACAAGACGCTTCGTGGGCTTCAGAGTCTTTGCTCTTCTCGGACTGCTGCTGAACTTCGAGCCAGTACTTAAACAAGTGAAGTATGTGATCAGGAACAAAGTCCGCTGAGGGCTTTTGACATCCGATAAGCAATGCGTTTCTTTGTAAAAAGGTTTCAAAGAGGTCACCAACAAACGGGATATGGCGACAACCTACCAGGTCAACAAGCTTAAGAATGATGAAAAAGGGAAGTTGATTCTCGAGCAAAAGCATATCTTCAAATACGATGAATTTAGTGTATTGAGTACCTACTATAGGGTAATCATCGTCATGATGGTCTATCAACATCTGCAGCAGGAGCTCTACTATGAAGCAACTATCGAGCAACATCATCTCTACAAACTGATCACTACTCATCTCGAAGTTCTCCGAGTAGCAATTCCTTGCTTCTTCCTCCAAACTCCTCATGCTATTGATACAAACATTCAGATTGAGTGATTTGTTTCTCTGGAGAAACAAATTCAGCAAGTGCAACTTGTGAGCTTCCATAGATCTCAAGCTGTCCTTTCCTCGATGAAAGGGACCAATTGAGACGAGCTTTGGCTCATAATCTTCTGGAGACACGCCACGAAGATGTTCAGGCACTCTGAAGATGGTGAACTCATCCCTTGCACGATGTGCAGTACTCCGTGCATCTTGCAGTCTCTCCTCCAATCGTTGCTGCATCTCTATGATGCAATTGCCTTGCAATGGGTTTGTTGCCATATTCTCTTCTTCTTCTTCTTCTCTTCCTCCCCCTTTTGCCCAGGATCCTCTAGCTTGTAGGGATTGCCTGGGTTTTGTTTGTACACTTCTAGTCGGATGCATTGGGCCCTCTCAGTATTTCTACGATTAATCAATGACCTGCTGTGAGTCTACCCATGAGGCCGCGTGTGACTATACCTCTGAATGAATGTGGATAAAAAAAATTAGAAGTCAGACCGCGTGTGACCTCTATCCGAATGACTTTGGTTTGATTTTAAAATTAAAATTATAAGACTTCAGTTTTAAGACTTTTGTGTTTTGGTTTTTGGTTGATGTTGAAATATAATGGATCCATTCGGATAGGGAGTTTTTCATACGTTATATATTGTTTATGCGAAAAATGTTGGTTTATTCTACAAAGTTAATAATAAATCTAATGAGATGATGATGACAATGAAGTTGTATGCATGTTTGAAGGCAGGAGTTTATATTCGTAAGAAATCAAGGATCATCTTCAAATGCATCTCATTGCAATTTTGTCTCACTCGCACCGAATGCCAACCAGAGTGATGGGATAAAAGACCAATAATTGCACAGAGGAAGTTACATTAATTTTAATATTAAAAGATTTTCTACATAATTAAAAGTCATAATTAAGAGATTCCAAGCTCTTGTCATGTGTAAGTTAAGATTGAACAACTTAAAGATAGAAAGGCTATTTCATGGAAAAACAATTCTCAACTTTAATTAAGCTTAAAAAGTTTTTTTTTCCCAATATATAATTTAAAGTTAAATGAATGCTATGTTTGGTTCAAATTCTATCTTATGACTTTTCTATCGAATCTGTCTTCTAACTAGAAACTCATCTACTCTAACTTTTGGCTTGAATCAAATTTGTATAGCTTAAGTTGTGATAGTTTTTGTACTTAAGTTAAGGGTTCGTTTGGTAACACTTCTCCTAAAAGTGATTTTTTTCCCCTCATCATCTAGAAGTTGGATTCTAGTGCATTTTTAAAAAGCCAACTTCTCAAACACTTGAATCTTGTTTGGCAACAACTGAAAACTTCATATATTCTAAGTGTGTTAGAAGACCATTATACAACTTTTACTGTAAATTACCAAACCATATGACAAAAGTAGTTTTGAAAAACTTGTCAAATTGCTACATTAATTTTAACCAGAGTGATGGGATAAAAGACCCAATATTTGCATTAAGGAAGTTACATTAATTTTAATATTAAAAGATTTTCTACATAATTGCAAAAAAAGAAGGTCTTTCCACATTTGAAGAAGAGAAATGTGGTTGGATGCCCGTGACTTCTTGAGTTCTTTTATTCCCAATCACCAATGAAAAGCCATAATTAAAAGATTCCAAGCTCTCGTCATGTGTAAGTTAAGATTGAACAACTTAAAGATAAAAAGGCTATTTCATGGAAAAACAATTCTCAACTTTAAATAAGCTTAAAAAGTTTTCTTTCCAATATATAATTTAAAGTTAAATGAATGCTATGTTTGGTTCAAATTCTATCTTATTGCTTTTCTACCGAATCTGTCTTCTAACTAGAAACTCATCTACTCTAACTTTTGGCTTGAATCAAATTTGTATAGCATAAGTTGTGATAGTTTTTGTACTTAAGTTCAGAGTTTGTTTGGTAACACTTCTTCTAAAAGATAGAATATATGAAGTTTTCAGTTGTTGCCAAACAAGATTCAAGTGTTTGAGAAGTTGACTTTTGAAAAATGTACTAGAATCTAACCCTGAACTTAAGTGAGTATCTAGCATCTTAGCAAGAGATGCTATGGGCAATCACGTTCTTTCTGCTACTTCCTTCAACCCTCCCTCTACTCCACTTGAAGTTGAAGCTCATGCTCTTCTATTTGGGCTGCAAGTTGCCTCTCAACAGGGTTGGTCTCATGTTATCCTTGAAAGTGATCGCTTAAGTCTCATTAATTCTCTTCACGATGACTCGGTCTCGACTCATTCAGGACTCATTAATTCTTTTTGGAACCACGTAGGGTTGATGACCATAAACCAGACTGTATGTAAAGTGGCATCTGGCTTTTCATGATCCTTTTTTTCAACATTTTCTAACGTGATTGATGCTGCTTAATCTCCTACCTATGATATGACATTTTTCTTATACATAGGAAAGCGTAGGTGGAATGAGTGTGAAGTCAAGTGTTGTTTCATTAAAAAAAATTCCTAGGTTCAGTTAGCATATAACATTATCCTCGTAGAGTTAGTCCAACTTAAAATGGTTTAGTTGCGTTTTTGGTAGCTTATGAAATACTTTGTCTAGAAAGACAACTAAGATAAGGAGTCAAAGGCATGTATTACTAAAGGAAAAAAAAAATATGATGCGAGACCCAACAAAACAATGGTTTTTTATTAAAAAAAAAGAAAGAAGAAGAAACGGATGAATAGAAAACAAAAAACAAAAGAAGTCCCTAATGAACATAATTGTTTATTTCTTTTTTATTAACGGTAAGCTATGATCTATAAGTACTTCAGACAAATAGACCCAAGGAAAATAAAAATAGTACAATATTATTTGTAATGAACATAACTGTTATTTCTCCATTACAACACGGTGTATTTGAATTTCTCAAAATGTCTTATTTATCATGAAAAGACTTACATTATAGGGATCACCATTCGCAAGAGCTTGATTGCACTTTTCTCTTCTTTTAGGAGGAGAGCTGAGTTTAATTCCCATCAATAGTAAATATACTTAATGAACCAGCTCGTGTGTTACTCTTTAATAAATTAATTAAAAACATAATGTTGATAACGAATTATATTCTTTCTTTGGTGGTAGAATACTTAAATATATATAACATTACACATTTCTATACTATAGTTATTAAATTTAAGTATTTATAAAATCAACTTCATCAGTAGAACAACTCTTTGTTGAAAACGAAAACTTAGTTAAATTAATAAGTTTCAGAATGATAATTTTTGAAATTTATTACCAAGTAATGAGACTACATATGTGATTGCTAGACTAATATTCACTACTAATTATAATGAGCTTTTAAGAGTTTTTAGGCAAAAGATCATTCATTTGTGATCAAAACAAAAAGATGAGAAATGAAGCATATATAATATGTATAGGTTGTTTGTTCTTTTTTAAGATTTAGAAATGAAAATAAAATCAAGAAAAGTTAAATATATAATGATAATGAAGAGAGATTAATTTTAAAATTAATAACAAAAATAGACACAAAACAAATAAGTTATGATATATTGGAAAAATATACACATTACAACTCACACATCTAGAGCACAAACAAAAGTTTCCGTCTTCAATCATTCCACGTACTTCTCAACGAGACATTACCCATTCTTCATCCAATATCATCGTCCCCCTTCCCCTCTCAATTGTACTCCACATCTCAACCATGAATCCAATTTCTTCTTCAGATTCCCAACAACGTTTTGAAAAGTCTTTTCTTGCACGACAAGATCAAAGATGAGTTCTCCTTCAACGTCTCACATGCACCGAATGCCAACCAGAGTGACAGGATAATGGTATCTTGGCACCCAATATACGCTTAGGATAGTTACATTGATTCATGCTTCCATACTAAGCTCTCTCTCTCTCTATGAAATGTGTAGCCATAGCAGAAATATATATAACTTACTGTATCAATAGTTGAAAGCGTTTAGAAACTAGTACCTTTATTGCACTAACATTATAAAATTATTACAACTTAATAACTTTGCAATACATAAAATCACAAGCATACAAAAAGGAAGTAAGGATCACATACTAATATAGAACCTTGTCTCAGTAAGATTAATAGAGGTACTTAACTAAGGCATAAGCTTAAAAGAACTAAGTTTTCCAATTGAAATATGCTGTGATCGTAAAGAATGTCTGTAAAAATGTGAGTACTAGAAGTACTACAGCAGCCGACAGTGAGATAAATGACCATGGATTACCGAAGTAATCTCGACAAAGTGGCAATACTTGTTCATCTCTGATGTCACACCACTTAGGTAAGACTCGTATTTAGACAGAAAGGTGTTCTTGCCAAGCTTGTTAAGAAGATGACATGCATCCTCGTTATAACCCAAAGTTTGGTACAAAACTCCTTTTACTCCTTTTCCCCCTAACAGTATCTCATCCTTCGAACTCTTAACAAGGTGTTCCATAAAACCTGCATAGGAAGAAAAATGTATACCATACTGTCTATTACATTGCTCTAAGGCCATGCAGTTCCGAAGTAATGCCACGGTGTAATCTCCAATTTCTAAGCTCGGCATCTCTAACACCCCATCGCAAAACGTTACATCCAAAAATGTTCCTTCATCTTTTATCTTGAATTTTGCCCAACATTCATGAAGTTTGGTTGCTGTAGGAACCTTCCATGAGTCGTAGCATGCGTTTGATTTACCGAAAATCAGATTAAAGTATGAAAAAGCTTTGCAACAAGAGGCTTCCTTGGTTGTAAAGTCTATGCTCTTGTCGGAGTCCAGCTGAACTTTGAGCGAGTGCATAAAAATGTGAAGTATGTGATCAGGAACAAGATCTACTGAGGGCATTTGACGTCTTTTAAGCAACTTATGTGTACTTTGGGTTTCAAAGAGGTTACCAACTGTGACCATGTCCGTCTGACCTGACCGCCCGGAGGGAGGAGTAGGGGAGGAGATCACAGCCATGCCGATGACGGCGAAGACGCAAGGATAAAAGAAAAAGAAAAGGGAGTCGCCACCTAGTCTTTTAAGGGAAAGACGAGGAAAACCACAAAAGGATGAATGCATGGGATGCAAATGGGAAGGCTGGATGTCTGCTAACTAGAGGATGGGTAAGG